>PVJD01003631.1:0-158087 GCA_004026545.1 Mormoops blainvillei | reverse complement strand
TTCTTTTGAAAATCTTAGCAAGAGTTAATGGACTTATGATCTAAAAATTAGGTGGTTAGAAATTTCTGTCATATAGCCTAGAGGATTGATGTTTGAATTCTCCTTGGCTTGAGTCAATCCTTTATCCTTTTTAGGTAAATGAATTGAGTCTCATGCAATTTCCTGTGTGGGAGACTCTTTTTAGATGAATCATTTAAATTGAAAACTCTGTCTGCTCATCAAGAGTCAGGGTTTTAGAGTTCTCCTGAGTATTTTGTGCTCGCTTTGTACAGTCATTGAGATACATAAGGCAACCGTGTACCTTAATCTCTATGAAGTCTTGATTCATATGTAGTTATTTGGGTGAAGGGTATAAATGCAGTTTTGTATCTTTGGATCTCTTTGCAAAATTTCCCTCGGGCCATTTAAAAGTAACCTTTCTTTGCTCCTTTTTTAACTTGAAACTTTTTACTGGAAGACCTCAGCCTAACTTCAGCATCAGAGACAAAAATTCCTATCGCATTTAGTTCTACAATCCCTAATCCATTGTTGATACTCAGAATGGATGAAATAGTAACAGTGCTATTTTTTATCCCTAAAGTGACAGAATGTTATAAATGCTGTGATTCTGACACAATCCTGAGAAGTTTTTAATGGGCCATTTTAGGGCCTATGGGGACACATTTACATGCTAAATTGTTTTTATAAAACCAGCTTCAAATGATTCTAGAAAAAGTGAGACAGGTCTTCCTCACAAGAAAAATCTGGTATTTTTACCTTTGCATTTGTTCTATGATACCTTTTCAATTTGCCCATGATTCTTTTGTCTTGTAAAGGGCAACTCTCAATCGATTTTTTGAGTGTTCCTTGCAATAAGAAGACGTTAACATGGAACTTCTTTGGTATTGCACAGGATCACCTTTGCACATGTGTATTTGTTGCATTGTGAATTTAAACATTAAAGGAGTCTCATTCTGTTTTGCACCCCCAAACCAAACTTTCTCCTGAGCACATGGACAGGACTCACAAGGTACAATTAATGGATTGTTTTCACAGGTGAAAGCCTCACCTTTCTGGGATACTTCACAATTTTCAAAAGATTTTCTTTTATATTGTGAGCAGATATGAGCAGCAACTCTTTGGATATATTCTCATTTTACAGAGAAGTTCTTTTGGATCGAAGGGAGTTAGGAATTTATCAGGTCATTTCTGGGAATTATTCCATGTGTGTGTGTGTGTGTGTGTGTGTGTGTGTGTGAATTCAATCAAGCAAATATTTCATTTCTCATATGTATCTGTCATCAAACTAGGTGCTATTTGCAATACAAAGTCACAACTGCATTTGACACTTATAGAAAGTTTATTGTGGTCATTGTTCTACAGGCTTCACTTCCTGTAATCCTCATAGCCTTGTAAAGGAAGGAGTGATTATCCCAATTTTGGCAGATGAAGAAACTGTGACTCAGAGAAATCACATTACTCATCTATTGTCTCATAGGTAATAAGTGATAGATTCAAGATTCAAACCTAGGCAGTCAGACTCCAGAGCTTGCTCTTAATCACTCTAGAAAATTACAGAATTAGAAAGTATCGCCCTGCCTTGTGAGCTAGAGCCTAGATGGACACACAGCACCCACACAGGAGGGAAGCTTGGCATGGTTAAAGAGTGATCTGGACTTTGATGTGTGTGGGGGTGAAGGAGAGAGCATTCCAGTCATGGGGAATAACATGACAAATCCAGAGACATGGAAATGGTGGGGACACTTAGGGTTACTATGGATTGATTCTACATAGAGTTATAATATCTGATATGATAATAACAAGAAGGAAAGGACTTCACTCACCTGGAATTTTGAGTTGGGAGGAGGAGTAGACTTTGGGGATGGTGACAACCATGGGGTGAAAGGCTTTGAAGGGCAGGCCATGGAGAGCCTGGAGAAGAGAGTGGGCATTGCAAACTGAGCAGGCAGCTAGGTAAATGGAGGCTGCAGTCTAACCCTGGAAGAAGAGAGGAATTCCAAACTACAAAGCAAGAGCCATGTCCTTGGGCAAAACTTCCGAAAAGAAAGTCCTGTGTGAAACCCAGGGAACACAGCTGCTTATCTGGACTTGAGGAAGGAAAGGGTAGAAGAACATTTGCAGAGGAAGGAGAGAGGCAGCCCTTCCTTTGGGAGCTCTGGGGAGGTTTCCTCTCAACACAGTTAACTGAACAGCGGTGAGTGCCAGCCACTGCCCCGACCAAGAGGGGCAGAGACAACTGAGCAATTAGCCTTTCCTCATGGGTGTGGAGCTCTAATTAAGACCAGAGCCTCTTCCATTATGTGGGCAGGGAAACTGAAGGAAAAATAAAAACCACGTATAGGGGGGATGAGGGAGCAAAAGCTAGGAAAGGGCCAACGTGTTTGCAAGCCAGATTTAAAACATGTCTGCAGGGGTATAAGAGCGTGGGAGCCTGGAGCCTGAGAGCTGACTAACTTTCCTGTTTGGTAGTCACAGTTTCTTCCCCCTTCCCTGCAACCCCCTGCTGACTGTTCTGTTCAGAAGCCAGCAGCTCCAGGGGGAGTGGAGTTAGATGCTTCTGCTCCTCTTCCTTGTAATTCCCTTCTTGTTTACTGAGTATCATTGGTGGTAATTTCTATGTAAATCTGTTCAAAGTAGCAATTTAGCAGCTTTTCTGTTGACAAATGAGGGACATTTTAATAGTCAAGTGACTGCATTCCATCACTTGCAGGAGGTGGCAGGGATGTCTGAAGGTTGCAGAGGCTGACACCAGGGAGAGGGGAAGCTTGCGCAAGCCTCGGTTCCACAGTGTCCCCTTTAGTGTCGCCCAGTGTCAGACAGGAGGTGAAAAGCTTCTATACCTTACAACCTGGTTTCTTGTGAAGTCCCACTGTTCTGAATCTTCCTTCTTTCATTGTTTGGCGAATGAATGCCTTTCAAACAAGACCCTTTCCAAGTTGCCCAGAAGTGTTCAGAAGGGAGACATATATTGTTTTGTGTTGGACATTTCTCATTATCCACCTTCAGGATATAGGCAGCAGCCATGTCCTTTTCAATGTGACCAGGAATGGGCTCAAGGAGAAAGGTACCTTTGCTATCCAGGTGTCAGCTTTTCTTTATTTACTTTAAGAATTGAAGTCCTTTTGATTTCGCATAAATCGTTTCCCACATAGACAGCTCCCTATCACTTTCCTTGCCTGCCTAGCTTATTTCTACTGTTATTGTGTTAAAATGGGAAAGGCAGGTCAATGGAGAGGTCATTTAAAAATAAAAAAAAACCCCACAAACTTCTGGAATTCACAGACCTTCTACTTTTGCATCTCCAGAGTGACATTTGCCAACATGCATTCATGTCAGGACTATATATATACAGCACCTACTTATTTTAGTCACTGTTCTAAATGCTGGCTGGTGAAGACAATTACATAGGGTCCCTGCTCTTATGAAACGTGCATTTTAGGAAGAAGGAAACAGGCAGTAAGAAAGGAAACAGATAAGTAAAACGATGTAACATGTTAAGGAACAACTTGATGGGAGGAGGCAATACTGAAAATGTAGAAGGATCACATACAATTTAAAACTTTACTCAAAATCAAAATAATTTGAAACCTCCAATCCCTTAAATGAAGGCAGAAACCACATGGCAGCCACCGTGTGAGCTAGTGTATCAGTGGAACTCTAGGATCCCAGGATAGTGGCACAGGTGGCCTGTGGTGCTGTGTGTAAATACGAAATGCAGTGAAACTGGTATGAGGGGTCACTTGTCTCCATGAAAAGGGAAACTATTCTTGCAAAAGTCCTTGGGTTTAAACATATGGCCAGGTTCTCAAATAATTTTAAGTCTTTAATATTAACAGAAGATATGTACTTATTAAAATATTTTATTTAATAGAGGTGACCTGGGCCTGATTGATCGATGTCAGTGTTTGATTTATCTTCAGGTCATTAAGCCTGTATCACTCTGTGAGTGAAACCATTTTGTCTCTGGTGCATGCAGCAAATCTCCAGGTTAGGGTTTGTAAGATCTCAAGCCTCTCAAAATTAACTGACACCTACTGTATACCTACTTAATGTCCACGCCTTGTCACTGTTCATAATTTCCTATGAGGAACATTCTTGGGGGTAAGCGCCAGGACAGAGATGAGTATGTAACCTCGGCTTCATGATCCACACAGACCTTGGACGTGGCGCTATTCTGGAAGCCAGGTGCGTTGTTTAAGGCCCTAAGACAGAAGAAAGCAGCCAAATCTGTGGCCATTTCAAACTGGGAGTTCAAGAGGGTGGCTTCTGATAGCTGGAAATCCCACAATATTTGTGAGGCCCTTCAGGGTAGATCCAACCACCACAAACCTGCCATCAGCCACTGGCTGATGAGGAGACTGGCTGAGAGCACAGACTCCACCGAAGCCCCTCCACTGCGTTGTCAACGAATTGATGTGACATTACTTTTCTAATTTGCAATTCTTGAACATGAATATGCTTTATTTGTTGCTCAAAAATATTGCTTTATGTTTTTTTATGCTGTAAAAGTCACATGTTCTCATTCCATTTAAAAGCAGAAAGTAAAGGAAAGTGTAAAGAAGAAGTAATTAGTCTCATTCTCTCAAAATGACTGAGCTAATAATTAGGCATATTTCATCCTCGTTTTTTTTTTTCCTCTAGCCACTTTTATTTTTTCATATTTTGCATTTGGCTCTATTTTCAATTACGAACCACTTGCTATTTTGAAGGCATTTTCTACAGACACTGTGCTCTTTTTCTTTCCTTCTTTCCTTGGCAGCCGGTTGCTGTGCTCAGCGCTGGGAGGACAGATATAGAACATTTCTGAACTTTATTTGTAGTCAAGCAGTTGAAGACCAGTAACAACTCTTTTGGATCTCATTCTCTTGTTATTTGCACTATCAAAATCTCCCCGTTTTTAAAATTCATTTATTTAATCACTTATAATAATGTAATAAGGAACCACACATTTCTCCACCCAAAAGGAGTGAGAGGACTCTGACAACACTTGACCTGTGCGCAGTTATGTGGTCACCTCATGTGACATTGCTATTTTTTTTATTGCTATTCTATTACAGCTGTCCCAGTTTTTCCCCTGTTGCCCCCCTCAACCCATCCCACCCCCACTCCCAAAGTCAGTTCCCACACAGTTGTCCATGGCCATGCGTCATTCATACATGTTGTTTGTCTAGTCTTTTCCCCTTCTTTCCACCATTATCCACCCCCCCACCCCCACAGTCATCGTTTGAAAGTGAAATGGAAACAGTGGATTTGATCATAGTGTGATTCTTTTGAATAAGTTTGTAGTTCCTAGCAACCTGTGATATCCTATACTACCTCCCCCCGCCCTCCCACCAGATACAGGTGCACATGCAACTTTATGTGTACGTAGGGAAGAGGCACTGGTGAGAAGTTTCACATAAAAAGTGCAGTGTCGATGTCATAAGTGGGGGGATGTAGAAGACCCTGAAATAACACCTTTGGGCTCACATTTTGCTCTTGACCACTCCTAGGGGATTGTTCCTTGCCTGATGCCACATCAGTCCTAAAAATCTGGGGTTCACAAAGCAATGAGATTGAGAAGCCAACTGATTATCACCGTGATGTGAAACCTTTCCTGATTTTGGGAGGATTGGCTGCGAGGTGGAGAATGAGTTCCTAGAATACAGTTTTAATTTGCCAGAAAAATGTATCTTCTTACAAACTAACTATCTCCCTGACATGTGGCCTAATGACCGGTTTGTCACATCCTTATCCCTATGTATCTTTCTCAAGCTATTTGAACACAACCGTTTCTCCATTTTTAAAAATGATTTCTGAAATACAAGTTTGATTTTCTTCTTTTATTTAAAAAACATGAATCTGACAAATTTAGAAATAAGATGATATGTGTGTTTAAGGAAGAGGCTACTTCTAAGCATAAGGTTTATAAGCTTATTATTATTGTTATTATTATTATCATGAGAGAGAGAGAAAGAGAGAGAGAGAGAGAATATGAATAAGAATATTTTCAGGCAGCCAGAGCAGAAAATTTTTAACCTTGCATTTGCTTTACCCCATGAGTGATTGTATAAATGCTTAGTAATATGTCAATGAGATCCCTGTCTTGGGAACTTTCCAATGAAGTGCCTCAATCACTTTTACTGAAATGTTATCATGAGGAAAATCTAAACCCAGCTTAACTGACCACTAATTCTTTGGTTGTGACAGCACCTCCGAGGAACATGCCTCTGAAAGTCTCTCATGTTTCTCCTTGGCAGATCTTGTCATCACTTGTCTTTCTTAAAGAGACCATAATAAACTGCTGGTTGGTAATTTGGCAGAGATTTGCCCCACCCTCCACATTCTTCCCAATGCACTTCCTAGTTTATCTTGTATTTGAAATGCAGACAGACACACCTGGTGGGAACCCTGAAGAAAAAAAATCAATACCAAAACCTCTGTGAAGCTGGAAAATCCCCATTTCGGAGGAAGAGCAGCCTCGCAGGAGAAGTCTGAAGGGCACTGCTTGTATTGCCTGGGGCTCTCAAGGGGACTGTGGTCAGGGTCACCGTTGTGTGAAGAGCTGGGACTCACCAATGAACTTTGAAGTCTCCCATTCGACTCCTCTAGCACTTGGTCCTCTCCTATGGTTCCAACTTCACTTGGTTATTCCATGTTTTCTTACATACTAATAAACCAGGGTGGTTTAGAGACACTTGTGTGTTTGTGCACTGGACAAATCAATTCGTTTAGTTTGGAATGTGAATATCTCTTCTAGTGGCACACAAGGCACAGCCTATAAAACCATACCTTAGAACCTTGTTGTCAATGCCGGACTAGAATGTAACTATTTAGAGGGCAGAGATTATGGAACAAAAAAATGTTTCAGTAAATATTCAGTTGGACGGACAGTCAGGAGACTAGCCCCAACTCCACTGACTATCAGAAGGAATGATTTCCCAAGAGTGAAATCTACCCCGACCCCCAGCATGTCCTGTTTGCAACATGGTTTTGTAAACATTGAAATTAGGTGATGTTTTCAAGTGGGTCATATGCTTCAAGTTTTGCCCCAGGCTCCATCACCCTGTGTTTTATTAGGGCAAGCTTATTCACACATTTATGATACCTGCCAGGCTGCTATAGGTGTTTTGACATGTGGCTCGGCCTTTCTGGACCTCATTTAATCTCTCTAGAATGCAGTTTTCTCATCTGTAAAATTGCCATTGTACCTGCTCTGCCTACATCATGAGACCTTCTGGTGATTCAAAGAGGTAATGCAAGCAAATGCACTGTAAAGATTACAGAGGGCAACATAAATAGACTATATTCTCATTAAAATAATTGATAGCATCATGATTATTATTTTGATGATACTGAAATGTGATCAAACCGAACTTAGTATACACAGTAAAACCTCTTGACTTTCAGGTTATACAGCTGAATCTTCATCCTTTTACCAGTTGGCAGACCAGCCTAAAACCTTCAGAATGTTCAATTTCTGAGCACGTTTCACTTTCTCTTTATATTCCCCTGTGGATTTCTTGTGAGTGTACATGGATCAAGAGGCCACCACACAGGTTGCCTTTCATTCAGGGGGTTGTGGCATACTATTCATTGTCAAGTTCTGGACTTTTTCCTCCTCATCACAAAAACTTCTGTCACGTGGAGCCTCCCTTCCTCACCCTTGACCCTTGCTTCCTCTGTGGTGAGACCCTGCCTGAAACTAGAGCCTAAAAATCTGAAAATCTGTGTTTTAGAATGGCAGGACCCATTGCAAGGCACTGCCAAACTTAAAAATAGATTTAGTTTGTGGTTATTGTGAATGTTTACTGTGCTGTCTGATAAAGTATTAAGCAAAATGATAGACAAAATATAGGCTATGTAAAAACTCATGTAGTTGACATGATTTGAGTATTCCTTCAAAGATGAGCCTTGACAAATGGTTGTGCAGTATTTTCTGTTCATGTGTCATTTGACTTCCACTGTCACCATTTTTGTCATATCCACTCATCACTGCTGCTATCATTTATTTAATAGTCTTCTTTAAGTTGACTTCTTTTACTTAAAAAATACAGTATTGTAAAAGAAAAATGTACATACAATCCTAAGGTAAATTGAAACTATCACTTCTCATAAAAAGATAATGAAACAAGAAAAAAATATACATTAGCCATGTATTGTAGGCTGCTAAAAGGCAAGACCTACAATTTCCTATTTAAAAACAACAAAGAAAGGAAATTATGATGAAATCTTAAAAAACTCTAATGACTTTTAAGCACCAATTTTTTTTTCTATGAGAAAAGAGGAATCAAAAGAAAATAATTTTGCGTATGAGTAATTTGGTATGATTTAGTATTTTCTTCATATAGCTTCTAATCTATTAACATATAAACATAGTAGTCACAAACATTGGAGTACTCATTTATTCTGATGAAATATGGAGATTATTATCTTCATCTATGGATGTCTTCACTAATGTGAACTAAATTGCTGTGAAGATATATTCTTTTAAGTTTTATTTAAAAATCTCTTCTTCATTTATTTTTATTCTTTATTTTTGGTATATTTTATTGAATATGCTATGACAGTTGTCCCATTTCCCCCCGTTTATCCCCTCTGCCCTACACCCCATCCCATTATCCCCACACCTCTTAGTCCATGTCCAAGGGCTGCACACACCAGTTCTTAGGCTTAATTTCCCACACTACTCCCAGCCTCCACCTGACCACTGTTTTTTTTGTCAACATTTTCCTACCACCACTTTCTCCAGCCCCACCCACCCAGACCTCCCCTCCCTCAATTCTTCCCCCATTTGGCTTTTTCCATGGGTCTTTTATGCATGTTTCTTGATGACCTTTCCCCTCCCTTTCCCCTGTCATCCACCTCACTCCTCCCCTCTGGTTACTATCAGTTTTTTGTTGTTGTTTTTTTTTTTAACTTCAATGTTGCTGGTTATATTTTGCTTGCTTGTTTATTTTGTTGATTAGGTTCCACTTATAAGTGAGATCATATGGTATCTGTTTTTTACCTCCTGGCTTATTTCACTTAGCATAGTGTTCTCCAGCTCCATCCATGCTGTTACTAAGGATAGTAGCTCCTTCTTCCTTTCTGCTGCGTAGTATTCCATTGTGTAAATGTACCTTAGTTTTTTGATCCACTCATTTACTGTTGGGTACTTAGGTTGCTTCCAATTCTTGGCTACTATAAATTGTGCTACTATGAACATTGGGGTGCATAGGTTCTTTTGAATTGGTGTTTCAGGATTCTTAGGGTATAATCCCAGTAGTGGAATTGCTGAGTCAAAAGGCAAATCCATTTTTAGTTTTTTGAGGAAATTCCAAACTTTTCCATAGTGGCTGCACCAGCCTGCATTCCCACCAACAGTACACTAGGGTTCCCTTTTCTCCACAGCCTCACCAGCACTTATGTTTGTTGATTTGTTTATGATGGCCATTCTGACTGGTGTGAAGTGGTATCTCATTGTGGTTTTAGTTGGCATTTCTCTGATGGCTAGTGATGCTGAACATCCTTTCATGTTTCTCTGGGCCCCGTGTATGTCCTCCTTGGAGAAGTGTCTATTCAGGTCCTTTGCCCATTTTTTAATTGGATTGTTTGTCTTCCTGGAGTGGAGTCATGTGAGTTCTTTATATATTCTGGAGATCAAACCCTTGTCTGAGGTGTCATTAGCAAATATATTTTCCCATACGGTTGGTTCCCTTTTTATTTTGTTGATGTTTTCTTTAGCTGTGCAGAAGCTTCTTGTTTTGATGAAGTTCATTTGTTTATTAATTACTTTATGTCCCTTGCTCTAGGGGACATATCACTGAAAATATTTCTGTGTGGAATATCTGATACTTTCCTGCCTATGTTCTCCTCTAGGACTTTTATGGTGTCGTGACTTATATTTAAGTCTTTTACCCAACTTGAGTTTATTTTTGTGTGTGGTGGAAGTTGGTGGTCAAATTTCATATTTTTGCAGGTAACTGTCCAGATCTCCCAACACCATTTGTTGAAGAGACTATTTTTACTCCATTTTATGCTTCTGTTCCCTTTGTTGAATATTAATTGACCATACAGCATCCAACAATACATTAAAAAGATCATACACCATGATCGAGTGGGATTCATCCCAGGGATGCAAGAATGGTACAATATTTGCAAATCAATAAATGTAATACATCACATAAACAAAAGGAAAGACAAAAATCACATGATCATTTCAATAGATGGAGAAAAAGCATTTGATAAGGTACAGCACCTGTTTATGATAAAACACTCAGCAAAGTGGGAATAAAGAGGGCATACCTCAACATAATGAAGACTATATATGAGAAACCTGCATCCAATACTATATTGAATGGGCAAAAACTAAAAGCTTTCCCACTAAGATCGGGAACAAGACAAGGATGTCCGCTTTCACCACATCTATTCAACATAGTATTAGAAGTCCTAGCCACAGCCATAAGGCAAGAAAAAGAAATAAAAGGCATCCAAATTGGAAACGAGGAAGTGTAATTGTCATTGTTTGCAGATGACATGATAATGTGCATAGAAAACTCGATAGACTCCACCAAAAAAAAACACTTGATCTAATAAGCGAATATGGCAAAACAGGAGTATACAGAGTTAATATTCAGAAATCGAAGGCAGTTTTGTACACCAACAATGAAATATCAGAATCAGAAATCAGGGGAAAAGTCCCATTTACTATAGCAACAAGAAAAATAAAGTATCTCGGAATAAACTTGATGAAGGGGGTAAAAGACTGGTGCTTAGAAAACTATGCAACACAGAAGAAAGAAATTAAGGAAGACGCAAATAAATGGAAGCATATTCCATGTTCATGGATTGGAAGAATTAACATTATCAAACTGTCCATACTACACAGAACAATTTATAGATTCAACACAATCCCTATTAAATTACCAGTGTCATGTTTCACAGATATAGAACTAACATTTCAAAATGTGTATGGAAACATAAATAACCCCAAATAACTGCAGCAATTTTGAGAAAGAAGAACAAAGCAGAAGGGATCATAATGCCTGACATCAGACTATATTATAAGGACACTGTAATCAAAACAGTCTGGTACCAGCATAAGAACAGACACATATATCAATGGAACAGAATAGAGAGCCCAGAAATAAACCCATGTCTCTATGGCCAATTAACATTACTTCATTTCTTCATTAAAGATATAAGGACTTTATTTCTTTAAGCCAAAGTCTTTACTATAAAAACAAAACAAAACAAGAACCATAACAAAAATCTACTAAATGATTATTTATTCAGATCCCACTGGAAATGCTAACTCAGTGCTCACAACAGCTCTGTAAAACAGTATGCTATTAAAGTACCTATTTTACAGCTGAGGAAAATAAGGTTTACAGGGAATTTATTAGTTTGCCATGATCACATAGCTAGTAAATCAGACAATCTGATTCTGGATGCTGAAATCTTAACCCTTCCTAAAATAATCTTACTGCTTAAAAAAAAAGTATTGTCAAATATGGTAAGAGGCCATATTTCATTAAAAAATATTAATAGTTTACCTCATTGAAATTAAGATTGACATTCTGAAATTTTCGTACCATTGAAAAATCAAACTTTACTATTTGGATTTAGGTTCAGGAAGCAAGGTAAACAAGGAAAGATACAATAACAAAAACAATTTTACTGACCACCCTGGGTTTTTCTTTTTGTTTTTTTTTTTTAAATGAATGTTTACTCCCCTTCCCTCTCACCAATTTTTTTTCTTTTTTACCTCTCTCCCCACTAGTGTACTGCCATACTTAGAATGCTTAACATGATGCTATTTTATTAACAAGAGTGCGACAAATTTGGGAGTAAGGTTCTGAGGGAATTCATAGATCCAGGAAAAAGTAAAATTTCCAGAGGTCTACAGGTGAAGAAGATGTAGTTTAAAATTGGCAGCAGTGACTCCCTCTGGTATTGCACCCTGCGCCCTTTTACCATCACCTCATTCCCGTTTCCACTCCTTTCTGGCAGGGCTCTCCACCTTAGGACTGTTGACAATGTGGACCAATAATTCTTCATTGTAAATAGCTGTCTTGTGCATTGTAGTATATATAGCAGCATTTGTGAGCTTTTCCCACTAAATGCCTTTAGCAGCCCCCCAGTTCTAACAATAAAAACTGTTATCAAACTTTGCAACATTGCTCCTGGTTAAGAATCACTGCTAGGGGTTACCTAAAGCTCATGATACTTTTCTGATTATTTTGCTGTTCATTGGTATCTGCTGTTGTTTCAAGGCAGTGTTGATATTGTTATTACTTTTTCCTTTAGCAAAGGCTCTTTCTATGCTCAGAGAGAAGACATAGTTAGAATCCTTTAGGTCTTCATAAAATCTCCTTTGATGCTTAAGATATAGCAGTGTGTACAAAAATGGTGGTGTCATTAACATATGTATCTAAATGTTTTCACTTTGCTTTCAGTACTGAATCCAAATTTCTGTCAGGCTGTATTGTCAAAGAAGGTAATTTCTGAGGTGCTAATCAAGCACAATGACTTCCAGAAGTGGATAGAAGCCTTACCAGGCTGAGCCCACCTGGAGTCCCTTCAGAAACCAAAAAATAAATGCATAACACTGGGATTACTTTTTGGCTAATCTGAGCTTTCCAGAATTCCAACAGCTTTTTTTCTTTTTATTTTTTTTTCCACCAGAGAAAGCAGTGAATCCTCATCTTGGCATGTTATGCAGTGACATGAGCCAGAAGATACCATACTCATAAATTCCCCATTTAGATTGTAACAGCTGCCCAATCAATACTTAGGGAAACACTCCTGAAACCTTTTAGAGCCCCCAGAGATAGATGCCATCACAGGATGGACAAGGGATTCAAAATTTACATCAACAATACCATTTGGAATTCTTATCTCTTTGGCAAAAAGAACTTGGGGTACTTCATTAGGAAGGATGATGGAGAAGAAGGAAGTAAAAATATAAAGGGAGTCTTACAACAAAAGTCTTGAGAAATAGTTCAGTCTTGAGAAAGATTTAATAAGAGAAAGGTATTTGTGATGAAAATTTACACGCACCACTTTTCAGCTATTGCATCTTGGAAATTGCCTATTTGCATAATATTTTTTAAGTTGCTGCTGCTCTACTAAGGCCAAGGGGAAAAGAGGGTTTCAGTTGAGCAAAGATCCACTCTTGGAAGCAGGTCCTGTTTTGGAAACCATTCCTTTGGTTACATTGAGATCGTTTTTGTCTGCTTCCATCACGTTCTCCTATTTTCAACTCCTTACTCAGCTTTTTACTTACATGCATGGTTGGTTTGTTGCTGTCCTTTATACCCGGAGACTTCCCCCTAGATTTACTCTCTCTAGGAAGTATTCCCTGCAGTCAAAATCAATGTTCAGTTCAAGTTGTGAAGGAAAGGGTTTGATATATTTGCTTAAAGACACTATCCCTGCATATTTAATAGTGATATTAATGAACTATTTAATGTGGAATAAAGTTAGGGTAGAAATCCTTTTGAGAACTTTATAAATACCTGGTCTTATGATGAATGGAGCTGATCTGTTTTTTTACCACTTCAACCCAAACAGAGAAATATTCATTAGAACACATGGTTTAATGTTATTATTTATTAAAATTGAGTTATTTTACCTATCTACTTCATAAATATCCTCCTGTACTAGTATCACTTGTTTCTATCTTATGATTTATTATCCATCAGTCCCAGCTTCAAAGATAGCAGTATGATTAAAATTATATTCATCTACATACATGTCTTATGTTATGTTTTAAAATTTATATTGGGAATCGAGGGCCCAGGTTGAACCCAGTGAAGAACCATCCACAGGTAATTTTAAGTGAATTGGAAGAGTTCAAAGCTGAAGATATCTTTAAATGTCCTCTACTGGGGGCTTCAAAATAAAATCCTGTACAAAGAGATGTTAGGATATAATGCTACCAAGAATCATAAGTGTTAGCAACTCAGACCTGTTTAGATCCCTTTGAGACTCGATGCAGTGAAATGACTTGGAGGAAATTCCTACGGCTGGCTAGGAGGCATTGAGGGCAACCTGTCCTTTCTCAGACTCCAGCATGACCCAAAGCCTTTCCTTGTCAGCCTTGAACCTCTTCTGCGGTCCTATGGTTTTGAGGATGCTTACAAAATGACCTCATTATAAAACAACAAACAGTACCTTAAATGTCTTAAATGGCTTCTTAAATGTCAACAGTTAAGTTGAAGCTGCAAGTTTTTAAGCCCAGAATTTTGAAATAAATATCTAAAAAGAAAAAGAAAAACCTGTACAAATTCTTAATCTTAATTTGGTCTTTGAGCAAGCTTTTATTGCCGTAAGGACTATGGGCTTTTCTCTGTGAATCTCCTCCCCAGCTTTTTTTGATGAGTTTGTTCTGTGTAGTGCCTAGCATAATTCTGCATGTTTTGTTGCTTTTTTCACCTGTGTCTTCACACATGATTTCTTACTGTGCTTTCAGGGTACACTGAGCTACACACATTGTCTCACTTTCAAACCTATCACCTTAAAAACAAAACAAAATCCTTCCCTCCTTCGCTGAATGGATAGCTGGGTGGATAGCTAGCTGTTCTTTGCACATATTCATGTTGAGTAGGTGCTGGATAACATCACTTGTTCTTTTTTTAATGTGACTCACAATAAAATTATCCTGACTTTCAGTAATCTCAAGGAAAAAAAAACAACTTGTCATCTGCAATTTACTGCTTTTAACCTGAAAAGTAAGATCTAAAATGATACTCAGATACTTAAGAGGCTTCACGTGTTAAAGGTAGAAGCTGACAGATGGTACCTGGTGGCTGGTGCAACACTAAAAGGGGGTGCAGAACCAAGAGGAGAGAGGCATGGAAGAGCTTAGGAAAGGTCATGACCATTCTTTAACCAGAAATACATAAGTATTTCCTGTGTTCTCCAAATAACCTGTTCATGGATGTTCTCATGCAGTAGGTCTATAGAGAAGGAACCTATAAATAATAATGCAAGGGAGCTTTTCCTCTGTGTTTTGGTAAGGAGACTGTCCTAATATTTAATTTTAAGCCATACAACTTGGAATGCTTACTCAAAATAAGGTTCTTGTTCTTCTTCTTCACATAATGCACATACTTAGATTTTTGTATCTAGAGATTAACTTTTCTGTTTTAAATAATTTACCTTAGGGTTGGGGGGAACAGAGAGGGCCAAATGGAACATTTCTCAAAGCTTTATTTTCCTTGAGACATGTTCCTATTCATCTGTGATATGTAACATAATATATTGCCAGTAAATATTTATACAATTGATACTGGGAAGGGTATATATATGTATATTCTTTTGAATCCCAGACTCTGGAAATTTCTGCATTCTAGAATTTCAGAGAATTTGACCATCAACTTTGTGCTGAAGGTAAGAATTTGACATCCAACTGCTTCCATCAGCACTTCCCAGTGTTGACCATAAGGTAGAAATATCCTGATGGCTATATCTTTGGCAAATAATGATTATTTGAATTGATTTTTAACAATGTCACATTTAGAAAGATTGAAAGAACAAATGTGGTTGGATGTTGACAAAGACTCATATTTGCAGCATGTGTCTTGAAATACCTTTTACATTACAAGGATGTATGTGGGTAATATCATTCACTCACTGCTGAAAATCTCTCAAACAAAGACAATTATTTACTTTGTTCCATGATGAACTTCGTGTGTGATTTGCTTTGGGAGACGGGAGCTGTCCTTGGTTCTGAGTGGCTTAACTTTTAATGAGGACGGATGCAGGATGCCAGGCAAAGTGATCAGGATCCCTGGACCTCCACTGACTTTAATAATAAAGGCACTGGAATAACGGGATCCCATGGAATTTAGCAAAATAAGCCTGGCAACATCTAAGCTGCAGGTTCAGCTATAAAATTAGAGCTCCACAGTTTATCCCAAGACAGTAACTTTCAAAGGGAGTTTTGAATTAGCCTTTCTAACTGCAGTTACACTACCTGAGGCAGTGAGTTTGCCTGTTTTTTAAGGCAAGCAGGGCTAGGCCTGATCATTACTTTAGTTTCCAAATCTAATGACAAATCCAGGTGCTGTGGAACTGAGACTGTGGCTTTCTTCTCCTCTGTTCTCCCCGTCTCTCCTCTTCCCTCCTCGCCTCACCTTGCCTTACCTCCCTTCACTTTTTTCTCCTATTTGCTCCTCTTCCTTCCTCTCTCCCCTCCATCTCTCTCATCCTCTCCATTTCTCTTCCCTTGTCTCTGTACCCATCACTGTATGTCTCTCTTTGAATTAACTCTGAGTCAACCTCCACATTTGGTAATTCAGGGAAATGAGTCCTTGTGGATGTCACCTTTCAGAAAACATATATCAGGATCAGTGGTGGAACTTACAGTTACTTTGACACAATTTTCAAAAAATAAACTTACAGGACTTTGAGAGGCTGCCAGTTGAGCAGCGGGAGTCTGCGTCCGTGGAGGCTTGGAAGGCTTTCAGCCGCCTCCTCGGCAGGCGCCCTCACCCTGCCTTCATTGTTTCCCTGCTCCTGGGACTAGTGCTGCGCTCTGCTCCCGTGCGGATGAGCACAGCTTTCCAAGCAGCTCTTGGGCATCATAAAGAAAACAAGTTCTTTTATGAGAATGGAAAACCTGGTATCTTTTGGCGTCAGGTAAATTACTTACCTTCTTTTACAAAAGAGGTGAACAAAGTTCATGGGAACCATAGTCTAATGAAGTCTCTGGCCACAGTGTCTTCCCCACCAAGGGGGATGCAAATAGCTGCTTTCCTGACCTGGCACCAGTATAATAAGTGCAGTGGTGACCTGTCTGTCTGAATTCCTTTCTGCCCTTGGCACACTCTATTCACCATTATTTTAAATGATCTCTTCCTCCCCCTCCCCCTTTTGATTCAATTTAGTAAGCAGAAGTCCCATAGTATGAACTATGTAAATATTGTAACTGAATTACTGCCTGTTTACTTAACTCATTACAGAAAACCATGATAAGCTTTTTAATTACAAAATTAGCTCTGCCAAATCAATTTCTTTCACTTAATGAACTGAAAAAAATGGCACAAGGATAAAATCATGCTGCTTTCTCATCCTTTTAAAAAGTACTCTTTTTTCCAAAACTAAGTGTTCTAAAATAATGGCAGCAGCAATGCAACAGCCCGACTGTTATCCTTGCCTGGTCCTGTGTCACTCTTTTAAACCATTAAGCCATACTGGACCCATTCAGCCAGCACTCGTAATGTACTCTTGAAACTACACATTGTTCGTAGCCTTGTCATGAATAGCCCACCCCAACCCGTCTAGCGTTTTACCTCCCAGTTTATTTCTGATCTGTCTGGTGACTAATCAATGACTAAGTTTTTTGTATAGTGCCTTGCATCACTCTTTAGATCTGTCAGTCACCTCTTCTTCCTTTAAAAGGTACACCTCTCAACAGTAGTTTGTATGTCTGTGTTAACTACATACAACCTTGGGGCCGTTAGTACAGGTGTACATTTCTGATCATGCAAGACCAATCCCAAGGATGCAAGCCTGTAGCCAACAAGCTGAGGTCATTCTGGACTCTCAAGGCAGGACCTGGACAAATTCTAATAAAAATAAATGATATATACATGAACATATGTATACACACATACATATAGTTCCTCCATTTTCATTATAAAGATAAATATTTAATCATTTTGACTCATGTGCCTGATTAAATCATTTTGATTTTACTTTTTTAAAAATTTAATAACTTTGGACAAAGATATAGAATATGACCACTTATGGAATCATCATAATTTTCACAAAGAAACTTCTGGGGTATTTTATCACAATGTTTATGAAATGCTATGCCCATGGTCAAATCTAGAGAGGAGTACTTGACAAGAGGCTATCCCTTGTAGAAGGGAGAAAGAATACCTATGAGGGAAGGTCTTCTCATCCTTTCTTCTTTGTCCATGCCTAGTTCCCACAAATGAGATTATTTATACTATTGCCTGATTACACTGATATCAGAATCTCAAACTAAAGAAAATTAATGGATCATTCCTCAGAAAAATACTTAGTCATTGTGAGTTTCCTTAGGTTGTGGTGACATGTGACCAACAGCATCCTCCTGAAATGTTTATGGTTTCTTTCTCTGGAGAGGGTCAGATGCCTATGGAAACAGACTTAAAAGATTCTGCCTATGGCTAAGAGATCAAGAGAAAAAGTTGAAAACTATGTGTTATTTATGTGGTAGTACATAATTTAGGAACTATAAATCCAGGAGATGAAACATTGTTTTCCCACTCATGTGTAAAAGCAGCATTGTCTTTAGCGTGCTTACAAATACATTGCCATTAATTGCATAAATTCTTTCTTTCAACATTCATTATTTTTGGCCAAACTCTTGGTGGTTGAGTTAAAAATGGTTATTGTGTAGTAAGTGGTTTATAAAAAGTAATATATTTCATTGGGCCCCCCACTAGGAACCACAGCATGTGTTTGCTCAGCCCCTCTTCTGATGACTGTAGACCGTGGACTCTTGCTACTATCTAAAGTGGCATAAAAATTACTTCAGAAATTTGCTGCTTTTCTCTGGGTTGCTTTAGGGCACCGTAAGACAATTAAGTCTGCCAAGGAATGAGAAGGAACCTTTGCTCTATTTTGTGTCTAAAGATGTCATAACTGTGAATCACAAAGTTGTGACACAATGCACTCCCCTCAGAAAATTGTCTTCACGGAATTACAGTTGCATTTTGTCTTAAAGATTCCACTCTTGTGCTCTTTTGTATGTTCTCATTAAAGCAAGACTCCAACTTCCTGATCTAGTTTCCATGAATTTACACGCACACACAGAGCCCATTTCAATCTTTTGGGCCTGCTTTGCAAGTAGTCTTTATGTCATGATGCTGAGCAGTGAATGAGAAATTTCTCCTAGAAAAGCGATCACTGTTTCTGACAGTTGGTTTTTCCATAATGCAGTCATCAGATACACATGGCTATTGTGGGTGCATGTGTAGGGAGGGGTCCCCATTCTCTGGAGCCATAATGTCATGTTTCATATTGTCTGAGATCAGCATCTTTTCCGAACCAACGGTGTTCCGCTTTCTCTCCAAATCACCTTCCCTGTTGACCATCGCTGGTTATAGAATCCTGCGTCCTCTTTTATTCTGACTGCTGATCTGCACCTGATGGCTGTGCCAGGTCTCGCAATGCCACGCGCTTTTGATTGCTGCACTCTGAGCTGCTTAATAAGACAATTAAACAATGATGTGCAAGTGGCCGTCTCAACGCAACTGGGGATCAGAGAGAGAATGTTCTGTGTGCCGAGATATTAAAAACCCATACCCTTCTACAGGTTTTTCTTGCAGCTGCCTTTAATTCCAACACTGCTTTATGTACTTCTTGGGATTTTTCTTTTCTTTTTTGGTCAAATGTTATTTTACAATAGTGCCTTCTAAATCAGGTGTATCTGGAAATCATTCAAGGGATGTGTTACTGAAACTGGGTTGTTCGGCAAGCTGCTTCCTTGTAGTGGGGAGGAAAACACTGCCTAGAAATCAGGGCAGCTAAGTAGTAATACAAATAGCTTTCATCAAGCTGGCCCATTCTCAGTTTGAGGGTCAAACCTAATTAATCAATGACACATTCACCCTGATCCATTTCCTCTTTTTCTCTTCACGCTTACTGTCACATTGACCCAAATGGGCAAATTTCCCAAAGATTCTACTGTGAGTCACACAAAAGTTCATCTCTAAAAAATGGAAATATATCAGAAGTAATGATGTTGGCATTAACAGAAATTCATCTTGTATGTGTTGAAAATATTATTTGATTTTATTTAGTTCAGTCATTTTTTTGGAGTAAAAATTAGTATCAACCCAAATATTAAGAAGAATCTCTATATTTTTAGTGCTTAGACCCAAGGATTAATAAGCTTGGTATTAATGGGATTATTGTAACTTTTCTTTGAATGGGTATATAGAATAAATTTAAAAAATAGCAGTTTTGAAGCCAGGTATCTTGTTTCTGTTAATTAGTAAAGTTCAGGACCTTGAGAAAGATGCTATTCCCGTATGAGATTCCATTTTCTTTCCTATACAGCGAATGTACTGATTCTGAAGATTCGGGCTTGTTAGGAAGTTTGCAGAAGGTGATTTATGTAGAGTGCCTGGCACACAGTAGGTGTTCCGAAAATGTTAACTTCCTTCCGTCCTTCCACTCAGTTCTGGAGCATAGACGATGTGTTTATTGCTGCTTATGGTAATAATTATCAATGCATATCCTGGCGTATGCTGTAAGATGCTAAGTGGTTTGATGATGAAATTACTGTCTCAGCACTATGTCATAACATTTGATGACATACTTTGAAAATTAGCCCCTCCTATGTGCAGCAATAGACTAGTCTTATTCTATTTTTAAGCAGTGTGAATGGCATGGTGATGTGAGCCCTATGATATGTTCTGGAGGACTTTTAAAATTTTTTTCTAAAACTTCCCACAATATCCTGCTCATTGAACCAGCACCAAAATAAAACCCATAAACATGTCAATGGAAGCTAGGGACCATGACCCACTTACAAAATATGAGTGGTTCCTTTTCCGATCATCAGTCCAAGATGAAGGGTAAGGAGAGGGTGAATGTGGTATCTTTCAGAGTTCATCTTAGGCTCTCTAATTCTGTTTCTCCCTCTAAGACCCTGTAAGATTCCTTTTTATCTGAGGAGCTTCCTTAATTTAACAGCTTGTGATGGATGGCCAGCCCTGACCTTCAGGCATTGTTCAAAGCCCAGTACTCAGGGAACAAGCCCTTGGCAGATACTTCTGACCAGAGCAGTCCCTCTTACCTCCCCGGCTCTCGATTCCTTATTTGCTATTCCCACAAGATTTCTCACACCTAATCTTTGTTCTCCGATATGTTAAGTAGTCGGTTGGCATTCAACCATTCAGCCAGCATCATCTGCAGAAGTATCAGGTACTATCTGTGCTCTCTCTTTCCCATCCAGACCAGCCTTAAATCTGCTCTTCTTCTTCACCTTCAGGAAAGCTCATCATTCTCAGAGAAAAGAGATGGCAAGTGAGCCCATGACTTAACTATTTGAACTGAAACAGAAGCAATGACAATAGAGGCAAAAGTATCCAATGCTTTTAAGCTAGGCTTTATGAGTTACCTTTCCTATCTATCTTACCACCTTTCTGGGCCTTATCCAGTCCTCAGCATGCTGGGCCCATGTACTGCATCACTCTGCACACACCCCCAGGTAGGCGAAAAGACAAAATCCATTGCAAGAGATGGTATAGGATAGAGTTAGCCCAGGGAATTTCTTCTGGTGCTACTGCATCTCTTTCAACCAAAAGACAACAAATATTTCCCTTGGGCCCTAAAATGGTCTTCCTGTCATCTGCTTAATCCAGCACTGGTGCATAAGCTTCGTAAAGTGAGTTCAGTTGTTAGAGGGAGATAGTTGACATCCATATATCACATTTTAGTGGATAAAATGGATACTATAAAGGAGAAAAAAGTCTTAATTCCATATTGAACTTAATATTTTAAGATCCTCTATGTCAAGTATCTAAATCTCTGCTTATATATTTTAATAACATGTTGACTTTAGAGTAAATTCATAGTGACATAAAATATTTAAGGTGTTCACTTTTTTCTATGATGATAAATCTAAAGTTCCTCTTCCTGATGCCCTGATCATTCTTGGTAATGCTTTCTCACATCACAAACTAATGTTATTTCCCATTTCTTCTCTCTCCTCTGCCTAGTCTGGTCTCCTTATGTTTCCACTGCCCTATCATGCTTGTTTACCTTTATATTCTTCCTAAAACCTGTGATGTCCTTTGCTTTACTTTCTGCCTTGGCAAACACGATATATCCTTCAAAAGTCACCTTCACGTTTCTCCTGGCCATAGAAACCATCACTTATGTTTCTTTACTTGCAATTGGTCAAACCACATCATGCTGAAACTGGTACTGTTTCATATTTTTTCCATGACTTTAAGTAAATTGTTTTGCCTCCTTTATTAGAGTGCAATTACCTTCAACTTAAGAGAACATGGAGAGGATGGACAGTTCTGCAGTTTATGTGATGTCCTCACAATATTGAACGCAGTACATGGATTGAATAAGTGCTTATTGGTTGGCTAATTATTGGGATGCTTGGGTGGCAACTGGTTCAGTCATTCCTCGATAATGGCCTTTTAGACTGTTGTTTACAGGCACTCCCTCCCATCCCAACCCCCAGGTATCTTTGGAAATGTAAGCAAGATTTACACTCTATACTTTGTCTTAGATTAAACTATAGTTGTTATTATGAAAGACTTGTCTCTAGATTTGATGATGAGGATGATGGGGATAGAGTCTTTTGGTGTGAAAGTTGAGATTATTACTATGATTAATTTTCAATTAATCAAATATTTACTAAGCACCTACTGTACATCAGGATTGTGTACTAGAATATTAGAGAAGGATGCTATATCCTTTAATCTTAAGGGCCTTAAAAGAAGAAGAAATTTTATACATAAAGATAGTGTTATAGGAAGGTGAATTAAAGTGCAATTAATATGGTGAAGGGTGGAAATGTAATCAAAGGGAACCTTAGAGAAAATACTTGGAATACTTGGGCTTGTTAGTTTATCTTGACTGAATTTCTATGCTAAGAGGTAACAAAAAGTGACAAGAGGCACCTAGGTCCAGCAAAAGTTGGTTGTTCTAAATAAGCTGAAATTGAAAGTGAAACCTTGGTTGGACTTCCACATTGTGCCTTAAATATTCTTCACCTTGTTCTCATTTATTTCCAGAAGCAAACCGAAGTTAGCTCTGGGAGAAGTTCACTGCGGTCTCATCCTCTCGGTCCACAGGGCCGTGGCTTTTACTCGTGTTAACCCTAATGTGTGGCACTTTCACTCAGAATAAAGTAGTGCCTACCTGACTATGAAAGTGACCTCTTTCTGATTCAACCCAAGTGAGACAGGGAATTGTGGGGCTTTTTTCCTCCCCCAGAATTACTGTAGAAGCTTTGTTTTATGTCATTCTATACTTCATTTCTCTTCCGGTATTCTAATCCCTGTCCAATTCATTTTTCGGCCTTCCCTTACTCGGGACTCCTAGTCACAAACTCTTGTCCTGGGTGCTTTGGAACCCATCCTCTGTTGTACACACGTCTCCTTATTGTTTCCCCTGTAACTTCGATTATAATTGAAATCGGCTTCTCCGGTTGGTTCTACTTGCCCTTGAGACCCTTGCTTCTAATGAAGACAATGGACTCTGAGTTGATATGGCTGTTGTCACCGAGCAGCATCTCTTTTAGGGCTTCATCTTGTCATCGTAGATTTCATGGAAGGCTCTAGTCCTAAAGAGAAACCTAAGGTCTAGGGAAGGAAACAGAGACAGGAAAGACACACCAGTGGAAGGTTACCAAAGCATTCCAAAATATAGTAATTACAGACCCATCAACTGGTGAGTTTGAGATTTAAGAATGTATCCATCTTTGGTTAGAATTGGCTTAACAAACAACAGAGAACAATCCTAAATGTATATAAGATATACATGACTCTAGCTGGGGTAGGCAGAAGCTGGCACATCCAGATTGCAAGCTCCCTGAGAATAGCAGTTTTCCTCTTGAAGCACAACACTTTTTATACTACATGCTTAATAGATATATTTTGGTTTCATTGGCTCAAGATAAATTTACTTCAAGCTTAATGTTAATCCTTCAATCAAGGAAAAAATTATTGGACTAGGACAAACAGGGATACCAAGGAAGTGTAAGACCTTTATTCCGCATTTTAGAAGCCTGCAGTAGCAGTATAGCTGGGAAGAAGAAACACCCAGTCAAACGTTGTCAGTGTGACAGACAAATTATTTAACATCTCTAAGGGGGAGTTTTTTTTGAAAATGCAAAATGAGGTATTGGAGTTGGTCTTATGGTTTTCTTATAATTCTAGAACTCCAAGTATAGTAGCCATTAATGGCTTCATATTTATGTCAAATGGGCACTATCCATGACAGGTGCTATGGGTATGCAGAAAAGAACCGGATATCTGGAATCTGGGGTAGGCAGATATTTATGGAGGTATTGGAATTCAGGCTGCCCCATAAAGGATAGATGTGAATGGAAAACCATTCTCCACCACTGAATAGCATAGGGAAAGATACAGAGAAAATACACTACCTGAATTTTCCTTTTTTGGGGGGCTCAGCAAAAAGTCCATCTAGAATTACCCTGCCATTTTTTCATTCTAGATTTCCCCCATCTCCCCACATTTGTTTCCACATTTTTAAGAATCTGTTTTAGTTATACCAAATATTGTAAAAGAACCTATATTCAGTACGGTACAATCCCTCTGGGAATTTGAGGCTCTCAGAATTTCACGAGGAGATTATGCTTTCATGATGCCTGCACAAACCCAACCTCTTGAGTTTGGGATAGTAATTGGTGGCTCCCTAAATTACTTGTCACACCTCAAAGGATTGACAGATCTCAAAATAATACTTTTTCCAGGGGAGGATTATTTCTCTTTTAAAGTGTGTTTCTGAAGAGGGTAATGCAGGCAATGCTTTCAGGAGAAGTGTAGACATGGGCTCCTCACTTAGGGCCCAATTAGTAGGAAAAAACCCACTCTAC
Organism: Mormoops blainvillei; assembly: GCA_004026545.1. NCBI lineage: Eukaryota > Metazoa > Chordata > Mammalia > Chiroptera > Mormoopidae > Mormoops > Mormoops blainvillei. The sequence continues at coordinate 133,537 of PVJD01003631.1, read as the reverse complement.
AAGGTTCCATTCTACCCTTGAAATTAGACTTCAAAAAACATGCACTGACTTCCCCCAGGCACAAAAGTAGGATCCATGTTTTAATTCAGTTCCTAATTAAACCTTTACACAATCTCTTTACATTGCTTTCCATTGAAGAAAGGGCAGAGGGAAATACAAAGTACCTTCGCTCTTCTCTCTGCCGTGAGAGTGGTGCACCCAGATCCTCTCTTCTTTTAGGAGCAGGAGTTAACTGGTTTTGAAGTAAAGTCACAGGGAGCAGTACATGTATAGAGTAGTTGTAATGAGTGCCCTGGAATCATTCCAGCTTCTTTACCTCTCATAAGAGTCTCATTACATTTTCTTTGTTTTCTTTTTTTTAAAGATTTTATTTATTTATTTTTAGACAGAGGGGAAAAGAGAAAGAAGAGAGGAAGAGACACATCAATGTGTGGTTGCCTCTCATGTACCTTCTACTGGGGACCTGGCCCGCAACCCAGGCATGTGCCCTGACTAGGAATCAAACCATGACTCTTTGGTTCTCAGCCTGGCGCTCAATCCACTGAGCCCCACAAGCCAGGGCTCATTACATTTTCTTACACTTGACAAAACCAAGTTCACTGAAAGATACAACCCATACATGGGCCACAGTCAATTCTACTATAATTTTTTCAATGCCATGCACAATGATATCATCCTGTAGAATATGCAGGGGGTGGGGAGTGGGCTCACCTGACATTTAATTGTAGACAATGCTTTTTAATGCATGACCGATCAGAACAGTGGGTGTTCACGTGCCATCTCGTTGCTCTCCGACCTCACTTCTTTTTTGGCTGTTGTTGCAAACGTATGAAAACAAAAGTATAGCCAAGAGAGATAGCCCTGCAAGTGAATTTTATGTACCTGTTCTTTGGGGGAAGGAGTTTTTTTTAGGTTAGTTGTGTTTAGTTGGTTTTTTTCTGGTCCCAGTTGGGTTAAAATCCAGCAGGCTATTGCTGTGTGCCACTGGAACTTTCGGGAGTAAAAGGAGGGTAAGTGTAATATCTCAGTACACCTCAAACCAGGAAGAAATGTTTACCTTTATCTTGCAACATTCTTAAAAATAAAAGGAAACATTCTGTGTGTGGTATAATAAGCATAAGAAAGACCTCTTTTATTGATACAAACACATTTTCAAATATCTTCTCACCTTAAAGATTTGAGCATATTATTCTTAATGCCTCTACATGGGAAGCAAGTAATAAATAAAGAAGTATTTGGGGAAAATTGCCATTGAGTAGTAATAACCTCTCAGGAGAAAAAGAGCTTTAAACCTGGAGCAACAACCCTAACTTTGAGCTTTAGTCACCTTTATCTCTTGAATGGAGAGAAAAACAGCCCTCAAGGTATGATTAAAAAGAGGTGAATTTAACTCTTTTTCCTAATATCTGTTCCAATAAGTTTATCTTTTCTTATCTGATTGCATTTACTTTTAACAATGTTGAAAATGTCCAAAAGAAAAAGACAAAGGACAGAAAAGGAAGGAGGGAAGGAATGAAGGGAGGAAGGAAGAAAGGAAGGGAGGAAGGAAGGTAAGAAGAAAAGAAACGTATGTGCTTTCTTTCCTTGTCTGGGATAACCAGATGTACATAATCCACAATAAGTAACAAAAGCCTAAAATACCTAGGACTATATTTAACAAGGCATGAGAACCCAGATATATATTAAACTATAAACATAAATAAACCATATCTGGCCAAATGGGAGAGGGACTATGACCTTGGGTGGGACGATTTAACACCAGAGTGATGCCCTGCTGTGATTCTAGTAAAATCTCCCGCTGGTGACTTTTTTTAATTGCCCAAAGTGATCTTAAAGTTCTTATGAAAGCATGAATGTCTAAGAATGGACAAGTGAAATATAAGAAATAAGATTTTGAGGTAGGATTATTATGCTTTATAATTTCAACCCCAAACCATTGTAATAACAAAAAACGTACATCCTGACATAAAATGGGCACAAAGATTAAAGGAAGAGAAAAGTAGCCCAGAAATTGTTCCCAGCATACATGAGATTGCTAGTTTACAAAGCTGTTATCATAATTAAGTGGAGAGATGGAAAACATTTCCTTGGCAAATGTAGAAGGAACAACCCATCATCCATATGGAAGAAAATAATGTTGGTTATCTACTTCTCTTCATAAATAAAAATAAATTTCAAATAAATTAAAGACTTCAAGGTAAAAAAAAATTAAAGTACCCAAAATATTAGAAGAAAATGTAGACTGTGTGTATGTATAACCTAGTGATTGGTCAAATGCTTCTAATGAAATTAGGAATTCCAGGTGCTGTAATATAAAAAGGAAGTGACATCAACATATACAAATTTTTCAGAAATATTTTTGATATGTGGATGATACACTATTTGGGAAATATTATAATAAAATGTGCCCACTATGGCTGCATGCAGTTGTAACTGAGAGCCCAAATAACTGTGCCTTGAGCAAGATAGGTGTCTTCGTTTTTTCATTAACAGAAAGTCAGAAGGTTAGCAAACCAGGGCTCACAGAGCAACTCCTTGCAGTCACCACAGAGTAGCAGTCCTGACCGTCACCCTTGTGTTTGTCACTTCATGGTCACGAAAAGGCTGCTCCAGGAAGGAAAAAACAGGAAGGGCGAAAGCAAAAAGTACACACCAGCTAAACTTGCATCTTTTCAAAGAAATTGCCCAGAAGTCTCATCCTACAGCTTCCAGTTATATTTCTTTTGCCATAGCTAGGTCTATCCCAGCTAAAATGGATACTGGCTAATCAATTGATTTTGGTTTTGTTTCCAATATTGATGTTAAGAGTTCTTTTATAGGGAGAAGGGCAATATTAATTCTGGATAAGTGGCTAGAAATGCCTCCTACGAACAAATGAAGATAGATTATACATAGAATTTTTACAAATTCATAACTAAAGAAAACCAGCTATTGGAAAGATGGGTGATGAAGATGAATAAACAATTTGCAAGAGAAAACATTCTGATGGTCTTTAAACTTATAAACAGATGCCTGATCTCTTTAGCAATCGAAGAAGTACAAATTGAAGTAACAATGAGATATCACTTTATATTCATCCAATCGACATAAATTTTAACATATGCTAACTCCTACTGTTGTTTGAGATGGACAATTTTGACTTGTTGCAGTTTGTTGTTTTTTTTTAACAAAGATCAACTTTTTGCATGGCAAAAATATCTACTGAAATTAAAATACATGTACCTTTTGACTCAGGAATCCTAATTATGAGAACCTATTTCAAAAAAATAAAAACACCAGTATCTAAGTATATATATATATGCAAGGATTTTATTGCAACAATTTTATAGTGGTTTTTAAAAAGAGGAAATGTTAAGTATATGTTGATAAATAAGGAAATGGAATTTTTTAGTAAATTACAATAAATCCCTCTCAGTGACTGTTATGGTTTGAACTTAATCTGTCTTGATCTAAAGCATGTGACTTAGAGGGATTTTGACAATGTATTGTTAAGTGAGGAAACTAGATAGTAATAGAGAAAGATAAAAAATAATGCAAGTTGTTAATCTGGGTTGCCAAGAGTTGGAGAGAGAAAGGAAGTAGTAAAGAAATGTGAAATAAGGCAGGGAAAATGAATCACATTTTAGATTGGGTATAGGTAAAATAACTTAGAGTTCAGCTTTTAAAAAAGGAGCTAAGAGAAGAGAAATGGCAGCCTGAACCCGGTGCGACATGGCCAGCGTAGGGTCCAGAACAGAAGACTGAGAACTCACCTGGAGCTGTCTTGATTAGATCGGATCGCCAATTCTTTTAAGAGAATTTATAAACTTGCAAAGAATCCACTGTATATGATCTTATTCGTTTAAATATAAATATAAATAGCAAGTTCTATAGAGTTCTCCTTTATATTAGGTTAATGAAGTACATCATTTTCACAATTTATTTTTAAGCAAGTGGTGAATTTGTGCACTTTCTCACTTGAGAAAGCAAATCACATCTCCAGCAGAGGGCCGCTGAGAAGACTACATGATACTGCCTTGCTCTGATGCATGCCTCACATACTTGAAAAGTGTAGGCTGCTGCAGAGTGGGGAAGAGTGAGCGCTACTTATAATAGAGTCCCAGGATTCTCTCAGCCATCTGATTCCCAAGCTCAGAGCTTTGGCTTTTGGGCTGTGTTGCTGGCAGTGAGGAAGTGAGATGGCATGTTGTTTAAATCACAGCACTTCTCTGTTTCCCGGCTAAGTTAGGAAACAATGTTGTGAGCCGTGAAACTGAATGTCAGCAGCACACATTTGTGGCCTGCACAGAGCACGCACGACACTGGGGTAGCACTCCACGCAAGCATATGATTGCGTTTAAAAGAAGTGTTGTTGCTGTAAGACGTTTACCAAATTTAATTTGTCCATGTCTGAGAACAATTGGCTCAGAATATTTATTACCTCCTTTGTTGACTGAGGGATTCTTTATTCTGAGCCAAGACTCGGAACAAGTAGAGAAGCTTTTTAAGAAGTATGATACCTGAACATCTTTCAGTAACAAGCCCTATGGGCAGAAGAGGAACATGCACTTGGCAAGGGGAGGGAAGAAAGGGTGTACGCTATTATGGTGACCTTACGTGAGTGTCCAGACTGTTTGATTCTGATTTAAACCTACAAAGATATGATTCTGTAACTGGTTTAGGTTTCTGGGGTGGAAACATCCTGGAACCATAGTATTGATAAAGTCTGTTTCCCAAGAATGGCTACAGCCTGGGAAAGAGTTGTTATTTCAGAAGCCTGGCCTGTTACTAAGTGAAGCTGAGTTTTAAGAGTACTAAGAAAAATAATAAAATCTAACAATTCTAGCTTAAAAACATATACAGACTAAGGAAAGTCAAAAACAAAAGCAACCAAACAGAAGGCAATCTGGTAGACTCTCCATGAAGAAAATTACATTATCTGCTCCTGAGTTTAGCTTGGCCTTTGCACGTCCTACGTACTCCATACTATCAGCTGAATGAATGAATGAACTAATGAACAATATTAGCGGGAACTGGACTGTTAGAGCAATTCTTAACTGGTGCCCTGCTTTCTGTCTCACTCCACGAAATACCTTCCTCCCAGAGGCAGATTAAGGTCAGTTGAGGCCCTGGGCGCGGAAGAAAATATTGGGCCCCTTAAAAAAAAGAGAGAGACAGGGAAAATAAAAATATGTGTTAACCATATTTTTAAATAAATAAAAAATATTATGTACTATTAATGTTGTATTTCCAATAAAATTTGAATATAGTATATGTATAATATAATTAATAATAGTTGGGGTTTTGCAGGGCCCTTAAGAAGTCGGGGCCCAGGGCGCGTGCCCGGTGCGCCCGCCGTTAAACCCGCCTCTGCTTCCTCCCAGCTAAATGCATGTCTGATATGACTCCCGTGATTTTTTCCCCATGGCTTCCAATTAGCTTAACGAATCAGAAAGAGGCAGTGAATCTGAACCTGAAAGTGTGCTTTCCTGAGCCTGTATGATGTTTTAAACACATTGAGTTAGAATGCCTTAAAATGAGGCACACACTCCAGTCTCCCCACAGGATACTCCTAGCCCATGGAATTGAGTCAGTCATCCCTCAGGCACACGCTACAACCCAGACTCCTCAATGTGGTGTGCCAGGTTCTTTCTGCTTGATCCCTCGCATCTTATTTCAGTCTTGAGTACCAGCATTTTACCCCCTGCAGCCAGCACTCAGGCCATGCTGGGTTATTGCTGAGTCCCGAATACACTGTGTTCATGGATTCCTCTGGAACTTTGCTCATGATGCTTCCTGCAACTGAATTGCTCATTCTTCCCTGTTAACCTACTGAACTCCATCCTATCTTTGACAGTCAAGGGAAGTGCCACTGCTTTCATCAAATGTCTTTTAAAAAACACCTAGAAAAAGCTAAGTATTTGCTTCTTCATTATTTCATCTATTTATCAATTGTATCTCTTTTCATTTGATATTATAACTTGTTTACTTATCTGACTCTCCACCCTCAAGAAGTGTGGCATTCTCTCTTTGCACCTGGTTGGCCTATCATTGTCTTTATCACAGATTCCCTGCAATGATGTTTGATGACTGACTGATGGATACATTGTTGGATGGGTAGATGGTTGGATCCTTAAATGAAATAGGGAATATTATAGACCTGAAAAAAGGAAAGTTACTGTTGACATAGCTCTAGAAGAAAAGTATTTTTTATTAAGAATTTTGCAGGATAAGATGAAGATGAGGACTTATCTATTATTTTATCTTTGGAAATTGTGAGTTAAAATTTGTAAACAGGGTGGATATTTTGGACATTAAGTCCTACATAACTACTGTGCATGTATATATTATCCTCTAAAATAGTCCCTTTCGTTGGCATGTTTAAAACCTGAAGCCTGGTTGGCGTTATAAATATGCATGAGCTGTTGGGGGAAGAGAGCACAAAGTGTGAATCACACTTCAAACAGACCCACCAGCTCACTCCTGACTCCAAGTTTCTCAGAAGTGTGAAATGAAAATGTTTTTAAAATTAGAAAATGTGCCATCAGAACTTTTATCAGCCCTCAGAGAAAGTAAATAATCTCTTTAAATGTGGGGAATGCTGGGGATATTTAGTTAGTTAGTTTCACAGTTAAGATGCTTTGATAAGTTTTTGTGTCCTAAAATGCACAAATTAATTTTAATGAATTTTGGGGAAAAATACTTTCTGAAACAGCCCGAGTACCTGATGCTGCAATCAAGGGTTTCTGAGGGATTATTTAAACCTAATCTATGAGCAAATTATTTCACTGGGGGAAAAGCTCTCCCAGATGCCTTTTCCTTCTGATTCATTTACATTTGAAAAGTGATCTTGCTGCATTTGAGGAGTAGGGGATTTCTGGGAAGAGACACTTGGGTCTCAAATTGCTAAATTGTAACAACAAAAATGAAAGGAAAATAGTATAGTTAGCTGTTTGCTTTCAAGTTTGTGGTAAATGGGCTTTTTATCATTGTTATTCTTGACTTCTTAAGCATATCGAGATTGAATTGAGTGTGAACATAGAAGAAGAACATAATAAAAGAGAAAATAAAAGATGACAATTTGAGATTTTTAAAAAGAAATCTCTTTCCGTTTAAAGAATAACCTGTCATTTCCAGACACTTTGTAACCCCCCACAAAACAAAAAAAACACAAAAAACCCCACCAAAACCCCCGCTGTTTATCATGTTACGTAGACGGCGCGGTGCCCAGCTGGTCACTGAGCACGGGGCAGAGAGAGGGGCACTGTGCCAAAGGGACTCTGAGGCTGGCAAATGCTGTTGCCCAGGGGCCATACTTTGGGAAACACTGATCAGTTATCATACCTAAATAAGATTAAAAATGGAAAAAAGTTGTCTGTAATGCCCACCCATGGTTAAATGCTGGACTCATTTTGTAAATGTTAAGTGTCTTAGTGAGTTTCTTTTCTTTTTAAAAAGACATTGATCTGTTTCAGTACCATTTTATTTACCTGCTGTTATGAAAGGTGCAGTTCTACTGTATTCTCTGTTATTAACTACCATACAGTTTCTGAGCTCGCTAGATGGGACAGGCATTGTTTTAAAGGAGTGGGAAAACAACACTTACTTTAATAAAATTGTTGTGTAGCCTCTTAACCGAGTTGTAGTTTTTGTCGCTAATTTATTGCTGTTATTTGAAGCACATCCATGATTTTCTCCATCTATCAGACTGGGAATAAGTCAGACAAGATGAACCCTGATTTAAAAAGAGGCTGTCGGATTCTGCCCTTTGAAATGCATTAAAGATACAAGGAAAACCATAAGATATCATGATCTCTTATGGGTTTGCAGCCTTGCAAGTGCCTGCCTATCTCTCCAGGACATACATGTTTTGACTCCAGTACCACACCACACACTGGACACCGGGAGATAAAATGACTTTATTCTACACTGTGAATGTCATCAAGTCAGCAGCTTTCTGCCAAATCATTAATCTCCGCTCAAACCCAAACTGCTTTAGAGGTTTCCAGCCACTCAGCATTTCCCTCCCTGAGGACCCCTCCGATACCACTTTTCTGGCTTTTTTTCCCTGCTAACTTTCTTCTAAAAGGAAGAGTTTCTCTCAGCAGCTACTTCCTATATAAGGTCAATGGTTAGGCTTAGCTAACCGTTTCTTTTCTTTCATCTTCCAATTGTACCTTGTATTTCTCAGGCCTGGCTTCATACCTAAAGGATGTTATTTCTCTGTGATTTCAATATGTTTCACTTTGGCATACCGGATGCCGTTCATTCTTTGCTTATCTTCAGAGATGTTTACCATCTCTCAAGTTCCTAAACAAGGCATTTAACAAAAGGACAAAACGAACAAACAAGCAAAATCTCCTCTGGACCATCCTGGGACGAGGGATGTAAACCTGGACCAAGATGACAGACTAGTTCAGAGTTACTACAACTATTTCACTGCCTTTTCCTGTTCTCTTCCAATACATACAGATTTGAGTTATATTGTCGTCTTACTTGGAGAGAGATGATGGAGAGGAGGATGCCGATTTTATAAGCAATGATACCACTGCAGAGCTTAGGGTCAGGCAGTGGTTCCCGAAGTGTGGTCCTGCAACCAACAGCATGAGCGACTTCTTGGGTTCCACATCAGACCTCCTAAGTCAAAAACTCTCATAGAGGGGCCTAGCAATTTGTATTTTAACAAGCACCCCCGCCCCCCGCCAGCAGGTGGTTCTCATGCACATGGAAGTTTGCGAACCACCAGTTTAAGGTTAAAATAAAGGACAGGACTGAATGAAGAATGTCAGGGAGCCTGGCCCTCTTTATGTTTGCTATTCATGTAGCCCCAACTGAAATTGATGTCTGCATGGGATGCTTTTATTTGTTTGTTGTAAATAACTGGCAGCTTGGTAGTGGTGAAGAGGATACTCAGAGAGCATTGTGCACACGTACTCTATTCACTCCGCCCCCACAGTTTGGGGCCTTTTTTCCTAAGCTTCCACATGATTAATTTCCCTCCTAAGGAAAGCTGGTGATTCTCCCAAGTGCCAAGCCACAACTACCATTGTGTCCTGTTTATTTTGATTTTTTAAAATGATAGTTTGCATTCAATATTATTCTGTGTTAATGTTAGGTGTTCTAGTCTGTTTCATGCTCCGTCAGTGTCCCTGACCATTTGAAGCTCATCCTCCTTAACTGTGGAAGTATTTAGCACAGATAGTGCTATCCAGGTTTGTTTCCCTTTCCACCTTGAAAAACCCACGATGGATACAGTTGTCTGTGTCTGTTCCAGGCAATAACCATAAAAAAAAAATTAAAAAATTACCTCTTTCTCACTAGATTTTGTTTGAGGCTCAAAATGTAGTTTGCAACTTATGGGGTATTGATTGTGTATTGTCAGTTTAGCTCACACACTGATAATTGCATGTAGCGCCAAGGTAACCGTGACAATGTAGTCCAGTTACCATAGCAATGAAAGAAGGCCTGTTGCTGTTACCCACAGCCTGCTCCATAGTGATAATCGTGCTGCTCATTTCATTTTAATTGAAATTTGAAATTATAGCCTCAAAAAGAAGTAAATGGATTCTCTCCCCACTTCCCTCCTACCACGTAAAAAAAAAAAAGTACAAATGGGAAATATTTGAGCATATTCTTAAAGGTAAATATCACAGTTTTTTAGAGTATTATTTTTCGTCATTTTAATGGATACCAAAAACAGATGAAGAGTGATATTTTGCTGAGTAAAAAATTGAGTTATCTCTTATGTTTTCTAATTCTTAATTAACTGCTATTTTTTTCTAAGTCCCATATCATAGCCTACACTACATGGTGTATATTATGCAATACAATCTTTAATGGATTTATTTGCTGAGTTTAGTTTATACCTAAAAACTCACAGCAGGTATCCTATTTTAAAAATAGCATTATAGGACACCACGGAAGCTTTTACATAACTGAAAAAATTGACAGTAATAAATATTTCGCCACATACGGCCCCAGTTCTAGGCCAATGCCTGTACTATGGCTTAGACCTAATAATATTTATGTGGTGCCATGATGACAGACCCCCCTCCTGCATCCTCTGTGGGGCTGCATGCAGCAGGGGGAGGCTGCAGCCGTGAGGTGCCGTGAGGAATGTGGGGCTCCTGTGTCAGCACGCATTCCACACAGGGGTGGAATCTAATAGGGAAAACAAAGTAAACAGCTATCGAAATGAAGAAAGAACAAATTAGTCATAAAGTTCCAAACTATAAAAAAATAAACTTGGTCGAAGACTAATAAATCTGTCAGTAGAGGACAGGGTCAATCATATGTTCCACTTTGATTTTTTGGTCTTTATTTAGCATGTGCTTTCCCTAATCTGGTATCTTAAATAAAATAAAATAAAATGAAGCAAGCAAGGAAGCAAACAGACGAATAAACAAAAAAACCTCTTCTTATCTTTCCCCTGGTTTCTTCTTAAAAACTTAAAATTATAGCTCAGTGGCTTCTTCCTCCTTTTTCCTCACTCTCAGTCATTTTCTGAATAAAGTCTGGTGATTTCTCTCCCTCAGTGGAAAAGTCTGTTTTCCTAGATCATGTGGAAGGTAGAATAAGTATTTAGGATAGGGAGACATGGATGGTAGTGGGCTAAATTTAATCAAGGAAATAAGAAATACACACTCTCCCCTTAAAGAACTTACTGTTAAATGAAGAGAGTTTTTATGAAGCACCCCAGAACATACGCCTCTTCTACTCACTGAGGGTATATACAGTGCCGGGGTGCCTAACATGAAAAGCATCTTAATCGTGGACTCCAAAATTCAGCTTTTAGTAAGAGTAACGTGACTTGGAAATTAGACATCTCTTGGTTGGTTTAATTTTGTTACAGAAGAGAAGATCTTTTCACTGGTCTTTCCTTTCATCCTCTTATTATAATCATGACCTTCCCAATAACTATGACATCAGTTAAATGATTGGTGTAATGGGTTTTTTTGTTTGCTTATTCACTTGTTAATAATAGTTTGCCTGTGTGTAAAGTCAAAGATATGCTAAGTGCTAAGACCAATCTTGTAAGATAGACACTGTCCCTTCCCCCACAGAACCTCTGTTCTAGTGTGCTCAAGGCTTATGAGTCAAGTGATTACACAATACATTATTTAATTTAATTTATTTTATTTTATTGTTGTTCAATTACAGTTGTCCCCATTTTTCCTCCATTGCTCTACCCTTCCCCACCCCCACTCCCACAGTCAATCCCCACCCTGTTGTCCATGTCCATGTGTTGTTCATACATGTTCCTTGACTAGACACTTCCCCTTCTTTCCCCTGTTATCCCCCTCCACCTTCCCCTCTGGTCACTGTCAGTTTGTTCCTTATTTCCATGTCTCTGGTCCTATTTTGCTTATTTGTTTGTTTTGTTTATTAGGTTCCACTTATAGGTGAGAACATATGGTATCTGTCTTTCCCTACGTGGCTTATTTCACTTAGCATAATGCTCTCCAGTTCCATCCACGCTGTCATGAAGGGTCGGACTTCCTTATTTCTCTCTGCTGTGTAGTATTCCATTGTGTAAATGTACCACAATTTTCTGATCCACTCATTTACTGATGGGCACTTAGGCTATTTCCAGCACTTGACTATTATAAATAACACTGCTATGAACATCGGGGTGCATAGATTCTTTTGAATTGGTATTTCAGGATTCTTAGGGTATAATCCCAGCAATGGCATCATTGGATCAAAAGGCAGTTCCATTTTTAGGTTTTTGAGGGGATTCCATGCTGTTTTCCACAGTGGCTACACCAGTCCACATTCCCACCAACAGTGCACTAGGGTCCCCTTTACTCCACATCTTCGCCAGCGCTTGTTGTTTGTTGATTTATTAATGATGACCACTCTGACCGGGGTGCCAGTGGTATCTCATTGTCATTTTAACTTGCATCTCTCCGATGGCTAGTGATACGAAGCATCCTTTCATATGTCCACAATGAGAGGAAATACTAGATTCTACAAGAAAATCCCCCAAAACTTATTATAAAATTCTTTAGTGTTACCAAATAATTTACTCCTCATTGAAATCTAGTATTATTGGTTACAACCAATTGTTAATCAGGAACTGACTTTGAAAAACATATTTACTACAAATTGAAGCATAAAGAAAAATCTGAAAAAAACTAAGAGTAATATTGCAATTAATTAAACTAGATCTATAAAGAGTCTACATTTGAATTCTGCAATGTGTTAGGTTTGTTAAGAACATATTTCTAAGATATTATTTGCTCTGAACACATTTATTTTTAATATCCTTAATTTGAATCCTTTCGGACTTATTAAACTTTAAAATCCATATATTTGATTTATTTGGGCTTAAATAATTGAGATTATTAGCAAAAACTCATCAATATGCTTAAAACTGTAGCTCCCCTGTACCTCTTGTGTTATAGCAAGGTTTGTAGTAGAATTTGCCAGTTCAGCGCAACTGTATCTTCCCCTATTCCCTCTTTGCCTCAATTTTCATATACTTCATGGCTCTCCATATCATGTATGGACTTACTGTCCCACATGTCTTTATTCTGATGTCAGATGGTTGAAATGAAGATCTAAATCCTATGTGAACCCCATAGCAACAAGGAAAATGCCACACATCCCATAGTAAAGATTTGCAGTGGGGAATCTCAATTACGTCCTCTTTAAACAATATCTGTTTATTTAAATTAGTAAGTCTTCCATCACAAAAGATCAAACTTCTCAAAATTCTATCTCAGTTCTCAGTTGGACCAAATGTAGCCTGTAATGACAGCCCCGGTAAACATTTCCTGTTTTGTTCTACGCTCGTGTAATGACTAAGGCTGTCACCACCAAGGCTCAGCCCACTTCCTGTAATGTCATCCCGTTTATTAACTGATTTTTCTTTTCCTTATCTGGCAGGCCTTCCCCATTCAACCGCATGAGGGATGACGGGATTCCATCTTAAAGTTTCTAACCCGCAAAATTGGCTTCCCTGATCTGGCCTGGCATATCTGTCTGTGAATAAATCTGGAACCTTTGAATGGTTTTGAAACCATTACCATCGTGGGTCATAGGCGATAGTAACCAAGAAGAAAACTGAGGCCTGGGGACTAGAAAGAGCCTGTCCATTAAGGTCAAAGTAATATCGAAGCAACCAGAATGGCAGAAGTTGGTGAGAGATGTGGGTTTCCGTCTGCCAGGAGCTTTGACAACCTACTGTTTCTACAGAGCCCTCCCCTGTTTCAGGACCTGAATCCTCCAAGACAGGCAGAGTTCTTAATTAAGTTTCAAAGAATTGATTAAGGGAGCTTTTGCATTGCAAGCTCATTGATGAAATCATTTTGGCAGGCCAGATAATATAATTAGCCCAATCAAGATGTGAAATCTGTAGTGTTTTGGGATACTGTCCAATAATTTTTAATTCTGTAATTAAAAAAAGAAAGAGGCAAAGAAGGAAAGGAAACAGCAAGAGATGATCTGTGCTTGTCTGTGAAAAAAAGAGGAGGAAAAATGATTCTGAGATCACGTTTGCCAGATACGGGTAGTAGCTTTAAGTTTCCATTTTTCTCCTGAGAATAGCATTTCAGAAGCCTGTATCATCTCTACCTTTCTGAAATTTGACACAAATCCCAGTCCCATCATAGATTTTCATTTAAGGAACACTCTCCCACATGTACTAAGCTGAGTTCTCTGGGGGACAGTGAGGAGAACTGAGTCATTCAGGACCTAAGCCTCACGGCTGGCTAGGGCCAGAAGTAAAGGGTGTGGGAGTGAGTGAGCGAGGGTTACGTCAAAGGAAAATATCATCCTTGAGACTTTTCTGTTAACATCTTAACACAGTTTTGTTTTGTTTGCTTGTTTTTGTTTTCCCATCAGGGACAGATTTCCTGTGATACTCCTTAATGGAAATTGCTCCCCAATTTTCCCTTAGCCACTTTATTTGTATTGCTTGCCTATGAACAGATGAATATAGATAGTTAAGGGTGCTGAGGCTATGTATAGCCTCAAGGGTTAGGTGGCATTTGTGTCATTTTAGTGGTCCTACATTTTTGTAAATAAGCTTGTCATCTCAGGATATTTTACAGAGGTGCAGCCCATATAGTTGACGTGTTTATAAAGGGTTTCATTGTTTCAATAGGTCATTAAATGATCATCTGTACCTTTTAAGCCTCATTTTCATTATGGTTCTAATAAGCTCATTTCTTAGGTAGAAATATTAATGTCGAGGACATTTTCTGGGGGCCGGCTCACTTGTAAAGAAAGGAAGTCACCCACACGCTGGGTATGCCCTATCAACTTCTTCATGTGAAATCCTGTACACTTGAAGGTTCTTTAGAATTTAGGGATTATTAATTCTATTGATTTTAATAAAGACTGACCTAACGAAGTATATGTGGCAAAACATGCCTATGTGAAAAGATTCATGAGAAATCAATCCGGTACCCTTTGCTTCCTCTACCATTTTAGCATTTTTATTCTTGGGGATTTTTTTTCTATAGTTAAATTTTTATTTGAATCCTATTTTGAATATGAGGATAGCATTCCTTCGGTTTAGCCTTCTATTTCCTAGATGAGAAAAGTACTTCCTTTTAATTTTCTCCCAAGATGTTGTGAACAGTGCCCGGCACTTGTCGGAAATCACTGCAGGTTTTCTACCTGTGTGCTGGTTTGAGGCGGCCTGGACGCCGACTGCCTGGGCCAGAGTCCGGCCCCACCAGTTACTACCTGACCAACCTCGAGAAGTTCTTTACGGCTTGGTGGGAGAGTAGCAGTGTGTACCTCATAGGGTTTCTGGGAGGATGGCATGTGCTGCTGATACATGCAAAACATTTAGGTTCACTTTTTTGCTGGCATCTATTACGCACACAGTAAATGTTAGCTATTCTATTTTATTCCATTCCACTTCAGTGGCTTAACATGAAATTGATAGATTTGCCAGTAAATAATTTTTTTCAACTGTTACCTGAAAAAAAGAAAAATGGTTTCCTACTTATACATTTGGTAAACATACGGTAGTATACAAATTTTAAATTTTGCTTTACTATGGGACTTCTCAGGGCTTCTGATGTACAAATGTGTACTATGCGTAGGCACTACAGCTAATGTGATGCGTTTCCCTGTGATATTTTTCTCAGGGTAGCTTTCTTTTCCATGCACCACCTACTGATGCCTCCAGTGAATCCAGTTTAGAGTGCAGTGGTCCAGTCAGGATAGGACACATTTCTGAAGACCACAAAATTATTGCTAGATCTTTTTATGCTTTCAACAGTTATTTATTGAAACTGCCCTAAAGACAGAGAACAGGAAAAGGAATCAACTCTCTGAAACTTCTCTACTTTTTAAAATTTTTTAAAATTTTAAAATTACAGGTGATATACAGTGTTATATTTTCTCAGGTGTACAACACGGTGACTGGATATTTATATAAATTAATGACGTGATCACCCTAATAAGCTTAATACTCACTGACATTGGCACTTTGAAGGTTGCCAGGTGGAAAGAGGAGTTGGGGTGGGTAGGTGAGAGGAGGAAGGGGTTAAGATGTACAAATTGCCAGTTATAAAAACAGTCAAGGAGGTGTAAAGTACATCATAGGGAATGTGGTCAATAACATTGTAGTGACTGTGAAACTTCTCTACTCTTTAAAAAGAACCTTCACTTACATTAGTGGTGAGCAGTGAAAGCCCTCCCTTTGATCGTCGCTGCACCTTGTGATGTGAGAGCATCAAATTCCTCTATAATAATTACCTCCCAAAGAGGCTCGCTCAAACCTACTCCCGTTCTTTGCCATATCTGATGGCTTTGCAGATTTCTTTCCTCGTGACTCTCTAGGGAATCCATGATGTGGATTTTTCAGTATTGGAACTGGCAAAAGATATAGATCAAACGTTTAAAGCCATTAACAGGAAGTTAAATCAGGAACAACACTGATACAGCAGCATTAATTCAGGGCAAGCGCAAAATGCGTTGCTGCATTGATTCTGGCTTTTCTTTTCTTTCTTTTTTCCTAATAACTTTGCACATCTGATCTATATGTTTTATGACCCTCGATGAAGGGAAATAAACATCTGGACAGATTTCCTCTGATCAGGTTTCCTTCCCACCATTTTTGCTTTGATAGTTGAACTAAAGCCCTGAACCATTCACATGGGAATATTCTGAAACTGGGGATGCTGGCCAAAGCACCAAGGTGTGCTGCCTGCAGTTTTCAAGTGTCAATCATTGTTTTATAAACAATTCCAAACCAGTGCACCATGAACAAAGTTAGAGCATCTCTTTAAAGCAGATTGATAAATTTCCAGAATCATTTAGCAGTTTTCACATGGCAGAACACTATATTGTTATTTTTATCATTATTAAGAGCTAACATTTATTTACACTTATTTCCAGGCTAAGTGGTTCAAAGTGATTATCTCATTTAATCCTCACAATATGCCTATGAGGTAGAAAGTATCAATATTACTATCTCAGGTTTACAGAAGAGGCATCTGGCACCAAAACAGATTAAATAACCCTTTCCCTTAGGTTCTGAGTAAATGTCACATTGCCCCCTAGAATAATTCAAGGCTCACCATAAAGTTTTACGCTATCAACAGGTAATGCAACTTTCAGGGATTAATCATTCTAAAGGGTGTGTAGGCTTGGGGATAAAATAGATTCTCCAGGATCATAGATTTTTATAGGTGATACATTGTAATAACAAGATCCCTCTGAGATTTTCAACAATGTGCCCTTTCTGGGTAGGACCGAAGGTAGGTCATCTTAGCTGGTGTCACTAAACTGTTCGCTTCTTGAGGGCATGGGTCATGCCCTGTGTTTGTACTGCTCCCGTATCTCCCAGCTTGGCGCTTCAGGCAAAGCAGGAACTGAGCAACTGTTTGTTGGATGTGTGGAAGAATACCCAGTTCTGTAATCCAGTGAATTGTATCTTGTTGAAACAAGATTTTGTAGATTTTGTTTGCTTTTGGTGGACATAGGTTTTTACCCTAAGGGGTCAGCAAGAGTTTCTATCTTTTTATACAATGGGAGCTATATATGTTTCCCTTGCTCCTTTATTCAACTTTGCAAATAAAACACTTGTAACACATTTTGAGTCACTATCAAGGGACATTGCATAAAGTGAAAAAAGAGCATGAATTTATTAAAGTTGGTACTTTTGGTGATGAATTAAAAGCGACTCTTTACTGTAAAATTGATGGTGCTGCTGGTGCAAATATTAGTAAGGCTCTTCCTAAACATTATGACCCAGCATTAAGAAGAATTTTCAAGTCCATAAAATGTCCCCCAAATCATTTAAACATCTAAATTAGAAATATGAAAAAAAAAGATATATTTTTAAAGCAAATGGCATGGCTGCTAGCCCTTCAGCCTGCACAACACATGATTCTTTTCCTTAGACTATACAAAGGTACAGTCTCTAGTAGGTGATGTTTTGGGAGAGTACTCTCATAGAAACATTTTCTTTCCTTAGGACGTCCATAGACATATGGTTAATGACTTTCTAATAAAAGGCAATTTCTTCCCCAAAGCAAAGCCATCAAGGCAATTTTGTCAAATAACTTCAAGTTCCCCAGAGGGAGCACCAGCTACCCTTAAACCCACCATCCTTTTGAATAGCCATTCAAAAGTGGGTCATATGTTCCAACTGGCTTGGGTAAGTATTTAAGCCGTTTTCCTTTGGTCCTTATTGTGGAGTCATGCTATTTTTCTTGGGTGTCACAGGGAAAGGAGGGAGGCGTTGGGAGAAAGGAAGAGGTAAAGGAGAAAGAGACTGCAGGAGCCTTAGGAACTGGAAAGATGCAGGATGTCCAAAGCAAAGTTCAAATCACTGAGATAGGAGCATGGCCTTTGCTTTTGTAGCAAAGAGTTTTCAAAACCACCAAATTTCTTCCTAGAAAGATATATGCAGCGTAGGTCCATGAGTATAACTTTCTGCTGTGACACAGCACAGCGAAAACTGTAAGTCAGTTCACGGCGAGTGCAATCCCACGTTATTCCATGCATAAAAAAAGAGCCATACAACTATATACATATATAACCTATTTTACAGTAACAATAAAAACATATTTATCCATTCATCAAAAGGGTGACAGGTTTGTTGTGTCTATCCAAATGTATTACACTATGATTTTTCTCTTCCTTGAGAAAGATTTCCCTGAAGACAATATTTATAGCAGGGGCAGGAATTTACATTTTACTCAGGTGTATGTTCTGACTAGGAAGCACATTGCATTTTGGAGTCGGGTTATATTGGACATGCCTTGAAAAACCCTCTAAAGGGAAATAATGTTTTATCTATTCATTTGCTCAGATTTCCCTATAAGAGTGATGGCTGTTGCCAGTGGTCCTTACGGATCAGATATCTCATCAAAATGGAAAGAGGAATACTCTTGTCATGGAGACATTTTCAGATTAAGTTGTATAAGTCCATAATCCAATTTTTTTCTTTATTGTCATCATGCTATTTTTGATAGTCAGAAAACATCAGCTTTTCCCCATTTAACTGATATATTTCTCCCTTTTTCTTTCTCTCCTTTCTGTATATATTATCTCTTCAGTGCTCATGGCACATACTAAGTATTCAGTAACTCTTATTGAAAAAATGGATTTCATTCAAGTCTAATTCATATATGCAGGTAGTTGTAAAAATAAAACCCCTTTTTCTTTGTTTTGAAGGCCTTAGGCTTTTAAAAATTAACCACTGGTCATTCTGTAATGGACACTTAGTTGTTGTTATTTTCTGGAATGTAGGACTCATTAGGGTCACGGCTGGCATGTGGCTATCTCTATGACCCTGATGGGCTGTGAAGGTGAATGTTCAAACTCTAGGAATGTTTGATTGCTTTGACTCCTCCAGGGCTATAGATCTGAAAAGATCACAGCCATTCTAGTTCTAATCCAGAGGATTCCTGAAAAAGCAAATTTTTTAGAAGTCCTCTGGAATTCTGAATTTCTAGGTGGATATACACTGGGGGACAGTGAGGGACTTGATCTGCTTCATTCAAAACATCTTCCTTCTCATCAAACCCTCAACTAGGTCAATTGGAAATTATTAAGAATGAATGCACACTGGCCTTATTAAGGAATTATGCTGTCGCAGGGGTCTTAAGGTTTTTAGGGTTTGCTCTTCTAAAAACTGCACGTGATCTAAAGCATGATAGCAACAAAGATTCAGCATGGATCAAACGTGCACCTGTGTGATGGCCCCGTAAAGCTTCCCATCTCTAGTGAGTGAGGGTCACTTTGTGTCTTAGTCATAGCAACTGGAAGCAGACACAGGCCAACTGAGAGCTCCCGGCAGGAAGCGCTCTCCGGTGGCCTTTGAGTGGAGGCCTGAGTGTCTGCATCAGCCAGAACATGGTTCTAAGCACACTGCTGTATCCATCACACAAGGCGGGGAGAAGCCATTGCTTCCGTGCTTGAGAAGGGAAACTGAGATAAGAACGTAGGCTAGAGGGCATTATGCTAAGAGAAGTGAGTCAGTCAGAAAAACATACCATATAATTTCACTCATGTGTGGAATCTAAAGAACAATATAAAGGAACAAACAAATCAGAAACAGACTCATAGATACAGTGAGCAGACTGAGGGTTGACAGAGGGGAGGAAGGTTGGTGGACTGGGTGAAAAAGATGAAGGTATTGTAAATACGGATTGGTAGATATAAAATGGTCATGGGGATATAAAGTGCAGCATCGGAAACATAGTCAATAATATTGTAATAACTACATAGGCTGTCATTTGGATTTTGGAAGTATCAGGGGGAGTACTTTGTGAAGTATACAAGGCCTGTCCAGAAGGTATCCAGCCATGTAATATGAAAAATAGAGACATTTCTTGAAGAAGATGCAAGATACAAGAAACACTGGACATAGGACAATGACGCCTCAGTTCCCTTAAAAATAAGCACCTTGGGACCTCACACAGTTCTCCCAGCTGCCATCAGCTGCCCCGTCGTATTTTCCTGAAGCGCGTCATATTTTCCTGCATCTCACCCACCGTCTGAAATCTCTTCGCTTTCAAAGGTGATTTTAGTTTTGGGAAAAGCCAGATGTTGCAGGGAGCCAAACCTGGGCTGCAGGAGAGCTAAGTCACCTGGGTGATTTGGTGTTTCGCCAAAAAACTCTGCACAAGACGTGATGCACAAGCAGGTGTGTTTGTTGTGATGAAGCTGCTAATTTACCAGTCACCCATGGCTGTGGCCCCCTGAGTCATCCAAATAGTTTCTATGGAGGAATGTTCAAGCTTAATGCAAAATTTGATTCAGATTCGTTTCTGTACCTGCTCAGTCATTTTGAATGCAGCAGCCACACAGTACACATGCTCACTCAACAATGTCTACCATCCCTACTGACTTGTACAGTGGAGCTGTCATTGTTCCCACATGCACATTCCAGTCTATGCTCCTTGGCTGCCAGGTTACGTGGATGTCACACAAACTGTTCTTCTTATATTAATACTGGCTGGACTTTTTCTGGAAAGACCTTGTATGATTGTCTAACCACTATGCCGTGCCCCTGAAACTAATACAGAATAATATTGAATGTAAACTGTAAATGAAAAAATTTAATTAAAAAAGAAAAAATGTATGCAACGGTTTGATTTATTAATCACATATGATTATTTGATAAAAGTAAAAATTAATTTAAAATAAATGAAAAACTCCTTCCTACCCCATTTGTATTCTCAGAAGCAACCACTGGTAACAGTGTCTATTTTATTTATTCTAATGCTTACTATTACACTTTAAATAATATCCTTTTTAAAAAAAGAATGTAGGCTGGACACCAAATCAAACAAATTTTAGTAGCAGGGAGAACAAGCTGAAATACAAAGGCATAGCCAATAGACAGGCAGGTCAGAGATTTCATAATAGGTAAAGACATAAAAGACATATAATAGGTCTACCAACTGGTGAAAGGTTGCTCTGCAGGTAGGCAGCCTTTTGATGCTGGTGGTTGAAAGTGCCCAAAAGTTCCTTCCAAGTCTTAAAGGAGCCATAAATCAGTGTGCCTTGGGATTTTTCTAGGTTCTAGCTTCCTGGATCACCATGTATGTACTTACACTGGGGTCTTGGCATAATTTGCCAACTGGCAGAAAGAAAATAGAAAATGCCCAAATTTTGCAGCATTACAGCAGAGACAGGGAAATATAAGAACTTTTCATTTAGCAACAATAGTAATAGACACCATTTTTTGATAGCATTCCATTTGCCAGATATTTGGCATAAGATTTTGAAGCCCCCACATGGCAACCCACTCTTAGAAAAGCCTAGTGAGACTCAAAGAAGTGAAGCTTGCCTTAAAACTATTCTGCAGGTACTTGATCAAATACAAATTTTACTGATAATTTTTCCCAGTTAAAAGCATCTGATCTTTCCACATATAAATATTCCACTGGTCGCGGGTAAGCCTGTCTCACCACTTAACCGATGATGGAAAAGTCAACTGTCAAAAGAATCTTAACTCAGAGTACTCAGGCAGCTGTAACACCACAGGGGATTGCTGCAGGGACGTTGCTCACTAGGTCCTGGTCACTCACTACCTTGTGGATATGGTGAGTGGGAGCTTAGATGCTAGAACCAGACCGAGCTGGACTGGGATCTTGGTACTTCCACTCTCTAGCTCTGCAACTTGGCCACATGACTGAGCCTCTCCAGGTCTGATTGTTATTTGGTAAAATGCGATAATCCAAGGATGGTAGTAGTACCTATTTTAAATATAGTGTCAAGATTATAACAAGTAACTCAGTGCTTGATACATGGTAGACATGTCGTACATGGTCATAGTCATCTTCATCATTATTGTCTCACCACAGAGTCAAGCAGGGGGTTTTGGTCAAATGTAGCCTTGAAGCAGACCATTTCATGTAGTAAAATGCAGCCAGCAGGAAGTTATCAGGAATTGGTTAGTCATCTTTTCCAGTACATGCATTCAGTGTTTACCAAACCAATGCTATTGAACGTCTAATCCCGTGTGGTGAAAGAACACTAAAAGATAAACAAGTGACTTCAGCCTCCTTAGTCCTCAGAGCCACTGCTTAGATGTTCCCCAAGGTCCTTCCCAGCTCTGAGAGCCTGTGACTAACATTGTGAAACACCTACTTCGTGCAAAGTTTGTCACTGGCAAGAATGGGGTTGACATACCCAGAGAGGCGATAACGTAAAAAGACCTATCATTCTGGTATAGAATTAGCCAAGATGATAAGACTACCCCTTGGCTTTGTAATAGAAAAGATTTGAAGGGAATAAAAAACATGCTTGAAAAGAGTTGAACTTCTGGGAAGAATGATGGTAATATAAATATGCTGTAGCCTCTAAATAAGAATAGTGATGTTTAAAGGAACATAAATTAAAGAGAGCACTAAGGGAAAAGAGAGATGGATTTTACCTTCTGGATCTGACTTTGGTTTTAAATTGCACAGGCAAGAGATTGGTTAGAAAGATTTATTTCAACCTTTAGTAGTGTATTAGCAGTGTCACAGAACAAGGGATATGGTTAAAGGAGGAAAGGGGAAAACCCTGGCTGGGTGGTTCAGTTGGTTGGAGTGTCATCCCATGTACCGAAAAGGTTGTGCTGTTCAATTTCCAGTCAGGGTACATACCTAGGTTGCAGGTTTGACCCCTGGCCTGGGACACGTGTGAGGAATTGATTGATGTTTCTCTCACATTGATGATTTTCTCTCTCTCTCCCTCTCCCTCTCCCCTCCACCCCTTCCTCTCTCTTTAAAATTAATAACCGTATCCTTGGGTGAGGTTAAAAAAAAGTCTAAAAGAAGGAAGGGTGAAATACTAACAGGCAAGAGAATGTCTTAGAATCTAATTGATTTAAATTTAGGTTATTTTGCCATTGCATTCATCTTTGTGTGAATTGTTGTTCTAAGTACTTTAAGCTTATGTTGCAGTTTAATTTTTAGCAATGTTTATTAATGATTATAAGGTCTGAACAATTCTTTAACTACTGAGAAGACCCCTCTCAAAGGAAATCGCAGTTCCAAGGGGCCAGAGTTACTAGTGGGTAAGGGAAAAATCTGTTTACACTTTTGGTTCAGTCAGTTATGTGGAAACATCTTGAGGATATTAGAAAAGATGGTGGGGGAGGATCCATTACAGGAGAACCCTGAATGAGTAAACAAATGTTCTAATAACGTGTGTGTGCACGCGTGTGCACGTGCTTTGGATGAGGATATCTTAGAATCCCCGCAAAAAAATGGAACATACTGTTTACCCCGGAGTAACCCTACCTCATAGAACATTATCTGATGATGTCAATTAGTTCTGTCAGTTGGATTTTTCAGCATTCAGATATGCTTACTGCCATCCAAACAGGACAATCCCATAAATGTATTAACAGGAATAATTATTTACAAACTTAAAACTATAAGTGTTTTAATTTAGTCTAAAGTAATTAGCATAATGTATAGAGGATGTGTTTATATTAACAAATTTTTCTTTGGAGAAAAAGGAACTTTTAAGAGTGGTTTCTAGGCTTCTTGGATAACCAGACTTTAAATTTGACACAGACCCCAATATTGCGTTTTCCCAGAATTCCTCTCGCTTTCACTACATACTGAAATGACACAGTGATTGTTCAGATCTTTTCAACTGTGGGCACACTTGAACTTCCTTTAACATACAGAAGTACCAAACCATCTTTCCCTTCCCTCTGTTTCCAGAAAGAACTAGGAAGTTCCTAGCCTTGGGCTAAATTGTGAAACTGACAGTTTGTTTTGGGAACTTCTGAGTGAGCAGATCTGGCATTCACTGAGGACTCCCAGGAATGGATTCCCTTACCAAAGGCACAGTTCTGCTGCTGGGGTTTTCTAGCACCCCAGAAGGTAGCTGGAGGGCATTTTGTCTGTGGTTTGGAGGCCGGCTGACGCTGTGGAAGAAAGGAAGGGAAAGACAAAAATATCTGTCTTTTAGGTGACTCCCGCCAAAGAAACCAGGACTCCTGGGGTCTCATTCCTGAGAGGGGCTAGGCAGTAAGGCCTGAGGGGCCTTGGTGTCTCTTTGCATTGGCGGCAGTTGCCTTTTGTCATCAGTACAGGAACAGAGCATACAGGATACACATGAAATGCGAGTGCATAAACCTGGCTTTCATTTTGAGAGATCGTCTTCCCATACCCTCCAGCCTCTCAGCTGGGCTGGGCAAATACTGGTCTTGTGCTCTATTTGTGTATTTATAGTTTCCAAATTCTCAGATTCTGCCTATAACACATCTGACATGATTAAGTGATTTTTCTAATTTAAGATTCAGTTATTTTCTGTGTAGGAGGCTATAAAGTTGCTTAATTTTTTCCCTTTTTTTTACTTTTCTGCTCTGCTTTTCACATTCCTGTCACTGTAAAGACTGGCAATTAATCAAGACTCAGTCGTGGATGGCTCCTTGCCCCTCCTCCTCTCATCCTCCCCTCTTCTGCCTGAGTGATGAAGAGTGATCTCTTGTCCTGTGCCCCTGGCTCCCTGTCCTTGGAGCACTCAAGCCAGGCCCCATGGCCAGAAAAAGTTTCCACTGTGAAGAAAGCACTGGGAATGACAAATGTGACTCCCAGAGCCTAGGCAGCAAGGGGTGGGCTTCCTGATCCTTGTCACTGGCCACCATCGATCTTACCGTGTCAGGGGGCCTTTGGGAAAAGCAGAAACAAAGAAGAAACAAAGAGTTCTCATCCCTGCATTGGACTTCTGCTAGAGACCTAGGTTTTAGCGCTATGAGTAACCTGGGCATGCCTTTGCCGAGTGCTAGAAAGTGAGGAGTCTTGAGTCTTTCCTAAGGTTTTGATACCCAGGACTCCTTTCACCCACCAACCCACACAGGCAGGCATATTCAGACCCTCTGCTCTTTCTCCAGTTTTTTTCCAAGTATCTGCAGGGAACAAAAGCAAACACAACAAGCCAAAAAATTTGACAACTTTCCCTTTTATTGTATGATGAGTTTATGCCTATGGCCACCATGGGATCCAGGCTATACTTGATTGAGATTAGGGAGAAAACTTTCCTCTCCATTGGTTAGCGACTCCCACCTGCTATTAGAGCCTTATATCTTTGGATTAAGATGTTGCATCTCCAACAGGCCTCACGAAACAGAAGTGATTCTAAGTAGGAAGGATGGTGCAGTGCTGCTGAATGGACCATACCCTCCTACAAATCCCTTTAGCAGATCCATTTACTATGGAGGTCACTGCCGGACAGCAGGGCCCCGAAGGAGTGGGAAATAGAATAGATAACTTCAGGTGAGGTGGAGGACAAAATAAGTTCTGAGAAAGAAATACCACACTGTCTGTGAGCAGGGATGGGGGGGCGGCGGCAGGTAAAGGATTGAGGCGCGATGAAGTAGTGAAGGGGTCGGTGGCAGGTTTAGGCAGGTTGAATGAAATGGATGACTTGATGGCCTGGATTGTACCTGGATCACCTGTAGCAACAGAACTCCCAATTACAGGGAAAAGAATGTTGACCTTAATATGTTGTGGCTTTTTTTCTCCCTTTTTAACTTGTTTTAGTCTATTAGATCTTGTTTACTTACTTGAACTGATTTATGCAGAAAGAAAATACATTGTGAGGATACGGAGGTATCTTGTGAGCCTCAAACTAGGTCAAGAACGTTATTAGTTCGGTTCAATGAGCTATTTACATGACGTGCTATGTGTGTCACAAACAACCACAACATCCCGGCAGCATAGGACAATAAGCATTCATTTCTCGTGCAGCTCTGGGTTGGCTGAGGGTTGGCCACTGAAGGCTAGGATTGACTGAATGACTCCGCACATCTCACTCGTGGGCCTGAAGGTTCGGTGGGGTTCGGTGGGGGTCGGCTGTGCTCAGCTGGGGTTGGTCAGCCTTACCTACACCTGTCCCCACCTCTCCCAGTTCCAGTTGGCTAGCTTGAGCATATTCTCCTCTATTTTTGCAGATTCATCTTTGCTGCTTCTAGGGCCCAATGGCTCTATGGCAAATCTCATTCTTAGGTTTGCCTCGTACCCATTTAAGAGAAAAGCTAGATTGACATCCCCAAATCCCAGCCTAAATCCCCGAGGAAGGAACTTTTTATGCAGGAGGTGTGGTCTTATTAGGCTTAGGGTGGCTGCAACCATTTGGAAAATAAAAGAACAGGCAAAAAGGCACAAATGGTCATATGCCACAATAGTCAGCGACACTGATTAGTTGAATTCTTAATGTTGCCGTGAGTAGGGATAATGAGTGTATTATTCTCCGTTGTTGCTCAGACAGAACAAAAGTCTTAGTAAATCAATCGGTTTAGTCATTGGAGCCTGATTCTTGCTTGGAAGACCTTTGGGTGCTTCCTTTGGAGTTTTTCTTCCTCTTTTTCTATTTCCATGGTATATCTGCCATTTCTGGGGTTCTTTTTCATTTTGTGATTTATTAGAAATCTCAAATAATGCTTGAATGAACTTTGATATTTATTTTCCTTGTTGTTGCTGGTTCCATGGTCAAAGACCCAAGCCAGGCATCCCATTGGTGGCCTGAACCACATGCAGTGTTGGCTTGGAAATTCCAGTCTTCAAGACCATCCAAAATTGTCTTAGCAACACTGATTTCTCTTTACTGCACAATACACAGCCTCTTCCCCAACGAGGGTGACCCCCTCAGCTGTTCCCTTTTTGTCAATCCTGTCTGCATACCTTTTCTTGAAGATTCCCATTGAAAATGTCCACTCACCTCTTCTGATTACTAAATTACTAATTCCTGAAACTCTAATCACCATAACTACATTTTTCATGACCCCCTTATGAAATCACATGGACTGCTCAATCAAACAGCTGCCTGTCCTTTCTCTGAATTTCTGTTATTTCTCTTGTAGCCAATACCAATACTTCACATTATCCTATGTGGCCTTGTATTCTACTCTCAATTTCTCTTTTGCATTACTTTTATATCCCATACTAGATTACTTACTCCTTCAAGAGAGGTACCAAATCTTATGCATCTTTTGTGTTTCCTGAGAATCAGAGACAGTGCCCGTCACATAACAGGTGCTTAACAAGTATGTGTTACGTGATTCTAGAGTTCGTCTTAGGATATCAAAATGATGTTATACTGTCAGAAGGCTATCTGCCATCATTCTCTGATTTATCCTAACTACTGCTTAACTTTTCATACTCATTCTTTATCTCTTTATTTTTAGAGATGATTATTTTTCTTTA
This sequence comes from Mormoops blainvillei, assembly GCA_004026545.1. Taxonomy (NCBI): domain Eukaryota; kingdom Metazoa; phylum Chordata; class Mammalia; order Chiroptera; family Mormoopidae; genus Mormoops; species Mormoops blainvillei. The sequence goes on along the minus strand of PVJD01003631.1, from coordinate 106,427 downwards.
TAGGGGTAATCTCTAGGAGGGGAATATCTTCTTTCACTCTTTCATTTCTCCTTGAGTCTGGTAGAAAATGGGTGATACAAATAACTTTTTTCTAATATGATTTATATGAAATGGAAACATTTCTGTTTCCCTCTATGTGCTTTTATTTTGAATTGCAAATATTCACTTTCATAGATATTTAAAAGTTATTTTGATGATATGTAATATACATTTAAAACATTCTGAACTTGACTGTTTTCCCTTGATCAATTTTTTTTGGTAGAAACAGTGTTAATACACCAAGAAGTGTCAGATCATACAGTGTAGTGAATAGAGAAGAATAATCTGTTATGATATTCTGCATATTAAAGACCAATTTTTTATGCCACTAGGAGGAGTTCATTTTTAGTATTTGGGTTTGATGGGCTTAGTGAGAATGATATAATTCACTTCCATATTACAAAAGTACCACAGCAGAAGGATAAGCATTACTCTTTAGTCAATACTAAAGGGAAAAAATTGTAATGATAGAAAAAGTTAAGGTAGCCAAAGAGGTAATGTTACTAGAATGAACAGAAGGAAATTCATCTGTGATGCTTAGAAGTTGAACAGCAGTAATTCCATTCAAATAGGTTGATTGAATGGGCTAGGAACTCGTTCTATTGTAGGAGAAATGAAATGGTTAGCTATTTTACTTAGAAACCTTGAAACTGACGAATAGTCCCCAGAGAATAACTGATGTAAGCTATAATCTTTCTGACTGCATCTCCAAAATGAGGAATGAGCTGCGAGAAGGATCACAGGTAATTTCTAAATTGTGAAACTTAGAGGAAGCAAAACCATGAGATTCTCTTTCATTGTGGTCTTTCCTCCTCTTCCTTCTTTTCTTTCCACTTCTTTCTCTTTTTTTAACTTCCGATTATTATTTTCCTCTTGCTCCTTTCCATTTTTATATGAGTGATTAAATAGGCCTTAAACTAAATGATTAACAGCTACTCATCTTATGAGAAGGACAAAGTTAAATGTGCTGAGCTTTGTTTGTAATTATTCTGATGGTGCAGAAAAAGAAGCAACACTCAGATTCAAAGAAGAAAAATCAACTAAGTCAATATTCGTTAATATGTATTTCTTAAGGGAGGAGACATAAAGATGTGTAAGAGTTCATGCTTTCGAATTGTTAGCAATCAGTTGAAATTTTAAAAAGTTATATGTTGAAAAGGATATATGAAAAAAGCAATTGACAGTTTAAGGTAATGTGTGTTAAGAGCAAATTAACCATTACAGATAGAAGCCTGGATGAAGAGACACCCACTGCCCACTGCAGTGGCCCAAGGAATGTGGGCCTTCAGCTGGAGTTAGGGCAATACTACATGATTCAAACAGAGAGTCTGTTTGAATAAAGGACCAGAGGCAGCTCTAGAAAAGTTTGGCTGAACTGGAAGGGTTTTGAGTGGTGGACAACTATGGGAATGTGACTTGGGGCCAGCTTGTGAAATTCCCTGGATGTCAGGGTAAAGAACCTGGGATATTCAATGTGTGTTTGCGAACCATGGATAGTAACCATGGGAAATACGATGTGAGCAGAATAACAGGACAGGCAATGAGAGACCCAATCACTGTCTTGACGTGAGAGAGTGGGAGGAGCTTAGGGCAGAGAAGGTAAAAGGGATACCTTTTAAAGCCTGGCACATAAAGTGAATTAAGGCATCAATGAACATTATTCAAAAGTCAAGAGGCCCTGGCCAGGTCCTCTTGAAGCATCCTATACACCAAAGGTTGCAGTTTTGATCCCTGGCCAGGGCACATACCTACGTTGTGGTTTGATCATTCAGCCCCCAGTCAGGAAGCATATGGGAAGAAATTGATAGATGCTTTTCTCTCACATCTATGTTTCTCTCTCTCTCTCTCTCTCCCTCTCTGTCTCTCTCTCTCTCTCTCTCTCTCACACACACACACACACACACACACACACACACATACTCTCTCTTGTTCAAATCAGTGAACATATCCTTAGGTAAGGATTTAAAACAAAATCAAGAGAAGGAGGTGGCATTTGTGAAGGTGAGTGTTCTGAGGTTGTGATGACTGAGAAAGAGCCAAGTAAGAATGCCCACCAGCCAGTAAGGTGATCCTAAACTAGAGTTTGAGATAAAGTTCAAGCTATAGATTTGTGAGTTAACCACCCAAAGATGATGGTTGAATTCATGAAAATGGATATTTTTCACAAAATAATGGATTCAGCGGTTAGCCATATTTATGATAAGTGTATAGCAGGAGAGTGAAGAACCTTTGAAGAAAGAAGGGGCAGTTGGAAGAACAGGAAGACCAGCCAGTGTATGGAATAATAGCAAATGCCCCAGAACCAATGGAGGAGCTGGAACTCTAAGGCCAGCCAGGTGATTGTAAGACTAGGAGGGATGAAAACGGGGCTCTTCCAGGAGGATGTGCAGAGGGAGACTTAAAGGTCTTTTGTAGTGATCATGTGCTTGTCTTCAGAATTATGTCCCCATGAAGGAATGAGTTAGCTTTTCCTTGTTCTTTCTTCATTAATACAAATAGAAAAACAGGTAGTAAAACAAATTGAAAACCAGTGTACACCCAGCTTACAGTCCCTGAGAAAAGATTTCACACAGTCCAGTGATAACCTGTTCTGATACTCAATGGCCCCTTTTACCCAGGCATTCTTTTTGAAATCAGTATCCGAAATCCCCATTGTCCTCATTTGAGCTGTATCTTTCCCAACTTTCTTTTCGTTTATCCTCAGGGGACATGTGGAACATATGGTAACGATCTCTCAAGTGATAATCTTCGTGTTTTTAAAATAAGTATCACACAAGCTTTTTCTCCCTCTAGCCTTCTATTCTTTAGGCTAAAATAATACTAAGTAGTTTATTCTTTCTTTATGGGCACGTCTTTCCTAGACAATAGCTGAGACTTCTTCAAACCAAGCTCCTGGGGTTTAGATAACATTTATGTTGAAGTCACTGGTTTGTATCAGTGAGCAATATTAGAGTCAGGTTTGCCTATTAGGTAGAAATTCAAGGATGCAATGATGAGGATTTTTGGGGGGAACAGCTCTGTACATCTTTTGTTTCCTGAGAACACTTATCAAAACTAATAGGTACATAGTAATTATTTAAAAAAATAAAACTTGTGGTCAAAGGGGAAGAAAGGTAACTTTTATTTCCAATGACTGCCCTATATCAGCTTATTTCATGTTTGAACAAAAGCAAGAATCAAACATACGAACTAAGATATGAAAAAAGGAATGTAATTTTTAAGAGGCTGATAAAAGAGAAGGCTAGTCTGTTAGGCTGTTTCTCAGTGATATGCAGGGATATGACGTCTTATTTCTTTTCATATATTGAAAAAACACTTAGAGGAATTAAAAGCTCTGAGAATGATTGGGACTGGCCTTTTAATAAATGTTGCCTCTGCTTCCTTTGTAGAATTTATGCCATCATTTTTTATGCAATTCTTAATACATATCATTAAAGCACTATGGGTCTCAGTTCATCAACAAGTATTTGTTGTAGGCCATCCAAGAGTCTGGCACTGTGTTCCAAGGGGGACTTGACACAAATCCACAGATTGTTCAAGTTGTTAAAGCTTCTGACTTATTCCAAAGCAGGGATTCGCTACTCTCATAACAAGAGTGAAGGGTGACATAACAGACCTTGTGCTGGGGACTATTTTAACACTTTCTATGTAACTATATACATCATTTCTTTTAATAGGTACAAAGCCCATTTAAGTAAGTACTGTTATTATTCTCATTTTACAGACAAGGAAGCTGATGAGTATTGTCTAAGATCAAATAACTAGTAAGCAAAGGAATTAGGATTTGAACCTGGGTCATCTGCCTCCAAATTCTGTCTACTTAATCTTTACTCTATGAGAGATACCTTCCAGATTCTCCTTGAGTAAACTGAGAAGTGTATTCCCTTCCCCCCTTCTTGAAATGGAATTTTTTCTCCTTATCTCTCCTTTGTTGGTTGAATTTCAGTCCCTGGAGAAAGACTGAAGAGTCCCCCAGGAGCTGAAGACCGCCTTTAGACTCCTCCAAAAATCTTTTCTCTTTAGGATTCATATCATCCTCTCTTTCAACTGTTACATATACCATTTGTTTTATTTATTTAGCTTTGTAAAACTAGCCTTTTTCAGAAAAGATATAAGATGTTAAAATAAATATGTACAATAGACAAGCAAGATAATATATCCTTCCAAGCTTTGTGACATCAATAGATTTGATGAGCATGCCTTTTTTCTTCATTGGAATATATATGTATATATTCCTGCATAATGTATTCCTAGACATCCCCCTTAATATTTCCACCCTTGTTACAATGTTAATTGTTGACTGGCATGCTTATATCATGATTTCCTTAGACAGCACTTTTTTCCAATATGCAGTAATTCATTAACATGGAAGTAGATTTTGGATTCAAAATCTGTCTTAGCTAAAGCTTTGTGATATTAGATGAGTGACTTAACCTCTGAGCTTTTAGGCCCCTTGTCTAGCAGGGATAATAGGTATCTTGCCCATCTTAAGGATAGTTGTAAGGATTAAATGTGATATACTGTCAAATTCTTGGCACACAGTGGGTGCTCAATTATGATCGCAGATATATGTCAAGAAAGTTCTGTGTGGCCAGTGGAATCTGGTAAATGTTTATGTAATGATTGGCTTTCTGGAGGAAAAAAGCTCTGGTTTGTAGTATTTGTTGATTTCTGTGGTAAAAGTAACCTTAGCAACACTGCTTTCAAGGTCCCCTTGGGGCATCAGTGAACACAGCAGAGTTGGGAAGAGATAGACACAAATGGCCCTTGGGAGCCAGTGCAAGCCAGTGTCAGCTGGTTCCCACTTCACTCCCACTCCCAGGCACAAGTAAGCCATGCAACATTAATATGTCAATAAAAAGCCCCACACACATGCACACACACATACATACATGCAGGTTTCCATTACAAGCAACTTGCGTCAGGTACTGATGTTGCCTGAAAAAGATAGATGGTGATTTTAATTATAATTTTCAACCTTTTTTTGCTTGCTCTAGTATGGGGACTCCAGTTATTCTTTCTAAATTTACTTCCCCTCCTTTACCTCTATCTCTCTCACTCTACATTCCCATTCCTCCAACCGATTTATATGGCAACAGTTACCAAGGGAAGTGAAGGATTTTATGAGAAACTCCAAGGCTCAGTTAGAAAAATGAACACAGAAAGCCCATGCTTTATCGATAGGTGGCATTCAGCTAAGAGTTGGGTATAAAAAGAAACATTCGCCTGCCCCCAAAAAACCACTGTCAACATCTTGGCATAAGAGAAATGAACTTGTTTAGTATTGGGTGTTTATTCTTTCCATGTGTGGAGAAATGTCTGAATATGCTCATTTTCCTACTTTAAGTCATCATCAATTACAGAGTCATGGGCACGTTTCTTGCGGGCTGCCTCCAGTGGCTGTCAGGGAAAACCAAGCAGCTGTTGGGTAGATATTGAAGGAAAGCACCCTGCCTCCTGCCCTCCTGTTCTCTTCTCCTGGCACAGGTGGCGATATTTCTGCACAGGAAAGGAAACGCGTCCAGGTTCTTTTCCAGCTGTCTCCTTAGAAAGCAGTGCTTTTTGGATAGCCCTCAAAGCATGACACAGCTGAGACTTGGTGTAGACACACGTATAGTGTTGTATTTATTTGCCAGTCGCTTCTTCCTGGCATTCTGTTGGCAGGTGGAGTCGAATTCTTCTCTTGGCACATCATCACCAACTGAGATTTCTCTTTGTGTTTAGTAAATATTTGGGCACTGTAGGCTGTGTCAGCAATGATTCCTTGTAGGCTTCCAAACTGAAAAACTCTCATTCTTTGATACTTGATTATTGATTAGAGGAAGTGGTGATAGCAGGTGGAAACTGGACAAGCAATTAGGATGTATAATTCCCATTAACAGCAACTTTTCCTTAGCCACTTTGCCATGCTCGAAAATGGAATACCCTGTAGGTTGGGAACCTAATTTTACAGTGGCTCTATTTTTGGGGTATTTCATTCAATTCATTTATTAGACAGTTTTTACTCTTCAGTGCTTATTAAGGTTGGTATTTTTATACATATACATTAAAGCTATAATTTTTGAGTTAGTGTCTTAGCAGAGAGATACCAACAAAGGTGAGTAGAGATATAAAAGAGTACATCATATGTGGAATAAGTCAAATGGACTTACTTCTGAATTACTATTTTAAAAGTTTGTTAGTCAGTCTTGTAACCATAGTTCAGCACTGTGTTAATGAAAATAGGACTGTGTAATTTTGATGTAAAACATCAAGCACCTCATATTTATCATCATCATACTTCTTTATCTGTCATTATCCATCACCATTATTATTGTATTTTTATTGCTTGGATTGATTCAGTCCTAATAGAGCATAATGGCATGGAAATTATTTAATTACATTATAAGTGCAAACTTTATCAAGTCAGAAATCATTTAATCCTGTGACAGAAATCCACAAATACCATCTCTGGAAAGGACTAGCTGTATATGTCTTCAAGGCATTTAACTCAAACACGCAGAGAAATATGTAGGTTGCATGACAGCTGATTTTTCTTCTATTTCCCTATGTTTTGGTGTTGCTTCTACATCAAGGAACCTCAACCTTTAGTGTTCAGAAGCACTTAAGACCTTTGCTAAATATACAAGTTTTGGGATCTCATCCTAGCAAGTCTCTGGTGGGGCTCTTAGATTTTCTCTATTTATTATTACCATTATTACCATTAATATTTTTGACAGGCATCCCAGATGTTGCCAATATAAGTGGTAAGGAAGAACACATTTTGAGGAATGCCCCACTCCATCCTCATAAAAAGCATTCATTATTCTGCCTACGTTTTTGTTGTATTACTCTCCAATAAAATGTGGCTATCAATGAATAATCATTGCAATTTCTATTACACAAATTATTATAATTACATTAGTCCAATTATATTGGTCATTAATAATTAATCATATTAATAATAATGAATGATAGCAGATGCAGACATGATACTCTACCAGCCACACTTTTAAGGGATTTGCACATGTTAATTCTCACAAGGACATTTTGAGTCTGGCAATATCCTATCCCTATGAGGAGTTTCACTTGGAGGATTCTGGTCACTGAGTCACAGAGTTGTAAGAGAACAGAGCTGTGGAAGCAGACCACATGGGTTCCAGGTCTGCCCCTGCCACTCACTGGGTCTGTAACGATGCCCAGCATCCTTCTTCTCCACCTGACTGTAAGTGATAACTGTGGATATGACTGATACTGACCTCACAGGTCGTTGGTAAGGATTACAGGAGCTGAAATATGCAAGTGTTAAAGGCCAGCCTGCAGAGTAATCCATGCTCCAAAAATGTTAGGTGTTGTCACCCTCTGTTGTGACAACTCCACCTTCCCAGCCCCTTTTCTACTAAGTTATTGTCATTAACACCCCAATGCTGCTCTCTGGATTGTTACCATCTTCAGTTGGTATAGGGAATGTATCTTTTTGTTCTTTCTTTATCATTAAAAGCCATTCCATTTTTAATTCATTTTAATAGGCAAAAATATAAATATTAGACATAATAAATAATGTTATTACCCAATTAGAAAGGCAGAACACAATGTATATGACCAGGAGATTAATGTACAAGTCTCAGTGTTCATTCCTACTATTAAACTCATTCATTTATTTAGTACAGAATTTTAAAATAAATCCTTAAGACCTTTTTTCCTACCAGGTTACATGACAGACCTTAGCTGTCTGTAGGCCTGCCCACTTCCGAAAGGAATATCCCAAGCGCACTATCACCTAACAGCTGCTTTCTGACCCTCCTACCCTGGAGGCAGAGTCACAAACTCCTTTGAGTTTTGAAGGCATGTGCAGCTGCCAGCATCAGTGGGACATCACTTACCAGCCCCTGCCCTGTGTCCATCGCTGTCTGTTGGTTCCCCAAACTATGGCTCTCGGTATCGAGTGTGCATTTGCTTTATCTGGGGTTCTTTTATACATGCAAATTGCTGAGCACTGTATTGGGATTCAGTAGATCTGGAATAGAGCTCAGGAATTGGAGCCTCTTCCCTACCCTCAGAGACTCTGAGGTAGCCAGTCCATAGACTTCTCTTTGAGAAGGACACTAACTTAGATTGTAGAGAAAAACAAAAGTCCACATGAATGAAAATTTGGGACATAACAGGACAAAAGAGACTGAAGTAAGAATGGCAAACATTTCAAAAGAAAATGAGACTACCTCTCTTGAGGATTTCATTTTAACACATGGTATAAATATAGGGTTTTTGCAGCAGTGTTCAAGGCCAGGGCAGTGAGGAGATGGAGTTGAAGCTGGGGACATGAACGAGGAGACCACTCTGAAAATGAGCACGTGCCTACAGTGAAATCACCATACAGATTTACCCTCTCGACTTACTCCCTTTATTTCTTTGGCCCACTCTCCTTGCCCCAACATGTCAACTAAAAATCCTGTTTGGAAGCCTCTCGGTTTGTTGAGATACATCTATAGATTGTATGTTGATATTGTTTAAAGAGAAGAAGCAAAAATGGGGAGAGGTCCCTTGAACAGCGAGAAAAACAGGGAATACCTCCTAGATGGCAATTTAATTGAGATTTACATCAGTAATAGAGGTCATTGATAATTAGTAATTGAGAAGCAGGTGTTACAGGATAGATATTTTAAATTTTACTTAACAAACACTTAAAAACATTGATTTAGAAGCTTTCAGAATGTTAACACAGTTCATCTCCTTAGCCACGTTGTAAGGTAAGAAATAAACCCCAATATGACAGACAAGGAAACGTGGAGGTTCAGTTAGTTTCCCAAAGATGGCTCTATACTGGGGAGGAAACAGATCATCGTTTTTGTAGAAAAGATGACATTCTAAGTCCATCCCAAAGGACTCTATTTAAAGTAGTTAGACTGAATAATTCTGCAAGAATTAGAACCCACAACTCAGAATTTAAACAGTACTGGCAGCAAAAGTAAGTTTTGGGGTAGAGGATGAAGATGCTTCTAATGATGTAAAATGTGTGGGTTATCTAATTCTACTTAGGACAACTCCAAGATTTATGGAAATGGGCATATAAGGGGGATTCAAGAATCAGAATTCACCCATTAGACTCTGCCACTGACATTCATTTTTTCTAAATCTGGGCCAAGAATATTAGTGCCCTAGTTTTTTATTTTTTTCCTCTTAACTCAAAGAACTCCATCCAAGATCTCACACTGAGAACACTGAAATCTTTATCAAGGATCTTTTCGTAGCCAAGAATATATTTTTCATCTCCATGTCCACAAAACATTTTTGAATCAATTAATATTCATCTAAAATTTTATTTTCTATGGTTGAATAACAGTAACATTCATCATAACTGACATTTAATGAGTTCTTACTCTGTGTGGTCACTGTTTCAAGTGTTTTTACCCCTTTATCATTATATAAAATAACATAATTTACTTTGATTAACCCAATTTTATTGAATATTATGGTTATTTTCTAATTTTTGCTATTATAAACAATGTTGCAGCAATCATATCTGTAGCTAAACTCTGTAAAATGTTTGTAATTGTACCCTTAGAATAAATTTTCAGAAGTAGAATTGGCAGTGTTAAAAGTGTGCATATTTTTAAGTTTTTAGCACACTTTGCCAGATTTCCTGCCAGGAATGTTGTACCAATTTGTATTTCCACCAACAACATAGAAAGGTTTTTATTAAAGGTTTAAAAGTAATTTTAAACCTTTAATAAGTACAGGTTAACAATCCCTGAGTTATTTTTAAGATGGTTAGCAGGTTTTACCAAGAATCAAGATGTCCAGTTACTTGTTTCCTCGGATGAAGGAACGTGGTTATGTTTCAGTCTGTCTATAATAACATGTAAGTACTAGGGAAACTTCTACGAAAGACATGGGGAGGGGAGCAAAGTATAAATTCTGTGAGCCACAAGTAAACCTACTGTATCTCAGAGGCTCTCATTTGCTGCCATCATTTAAATCATTCAGGTCTTGGTACTAACGTGACATTTACAGAGAATTTTTTCCTACTACCCTATCTAACATAGTTTTCCTAGCCTAGTAATAATATTCCAGGTAATAGTATCACCTGGTCTAGCTCAATACTTTGTATTATTTTTGTAGCACTTACTACTATTCTATTTGTTGATTACTTTGTTGCCTCTCTTTCTAACAATATAAGCTTCTAGGACTGAAGAGACCTTTCATCTACTAGTCATTTTATCCCTGGAGCCTAAAATAGTGCCTGAAACATGAAAAACAGCTATATCTATTAAATGAGTGAATGAATGAGTGAGTGAGTGGATGAATGAATGAATGCTGGTCCTATTAAATCTTTAAGCTCACTGCTCATCATTCAATGACAGCTGTTAGTCTGCAGTACAAAGGGACAAAATAAGCACACGGGGCAAAGTATCCTTTGTGATTCTAAGATACTCAACCTTGCAGATGAAGTGAGGAAGGGCTAATTATTAAAGTGTCAATAGCGGTGGCCCTTTGGTTACAAACGTGAGTTCATTTCCCCTTGGATTTATCCTGTGAGTTGACATTTAATGGTATTGCGCTGTTATCGATAAGTTTGGCTGTACTTTTCTCTTTGTTTGCTTATGGGCTGTGCCCTTAGGGTGGCCACGTTAGTTGATTTTCTCAACAGTCCGTGTCTTCCATGGATAAAGCTTTAGCAGAGCTATTAAAGATCCTATGTCAGCTTCCCTTAAGATTATTTTGTACAATAATGGGTGTTCTGAGCATCACTATTTATTTATTTATTTATAGAAAGAGGGGACGGGAGGGAGAAAGACAGAGAAACATCAGTGAGCAAGAGAAACATCAATCAGTTGCCTCTTGCCAGCAGCCAAAAGGGGACCTGGATGTGGCCTGACCAGGAACCGTCCCTGTGACCTTCCAGGTCATAGGCCAGTGCTCAGTCCACTGAGCACACGAGCCAGGGCCTAAGAGGCACTATTTTGAAAGCAAGTATCTTCATGATTCGCCTTGCACCTTAACTAAGAAAACATGCTTGTTTCCTCCTGCAGTGCAGAATCTGTGTGGCTCCGCATGGTATCCCCAAAACTTACACAGTGACTGGTGCATATGAAGCATTCACCCCGAAATGTTGAATAAGTGAACAAGACAATCATCATCTTTCCTACATATCAAGAAACTTAAGTGGATCTTTGTGTGCTCTGGGTAATTCCTTTGAGCATTGAGAATCGGTGACTAGCTCTCTCTTGCTAATATCGAAGTTGAACTGCTGAGTGTGGGCGTGGAAATTGCTTCATAGCAGTGGGGATTTAACTAGCTTGAATTTATGAGAGGTTCTTTGTTTCATTGGGAAGAATACTTACTGACTTCTCTCATTCTCTAGGAAGATCAGGTCTCCCAAAGCTTCCATCTAGATTTCATAGATAAGAGCTCTTAGGTTGTAATAAACATTTCTGATTTCTGGATATTTAATATTTACCCAGCAAGGATGATTCTATCAAAGTCATTTCTTTTTGCCCCTTCTCAGTTCATGTGTTTGGCTTACTTGGCTAGACCGTATAAGACAACAGAAGTAGCCCGATGCTGTAGGAACTCGAGTGGTGTGTGTTTGGCGGGACTGAAGGGTTCCTTGGTAGGCTTGTAGGTCTTATCCAGCTTGGTGAAGCACAAGGCTTTTTAAAATGACCTTTCCTCGTATTTGTTTAAAATGTTATCAGTTGATAATCTTTGCCACCTGGACTAATTGCCCCTTTATGCATCCCTAATACTCTTGTAGTAAAATAAGCAGGAAATGTGATCATAATCTCCTTTATAACAATAGCTATATTTTCATTTCTTTGGACAAGTCATTTAATGTCCCCTTATCTTGCAGTGAAGGGTCCAGATTTCAGATCCATAAAGTCTAGATTTGTGTCCTGGTCCCACTGCTTACTATTACTGAACTTAGACAAGCTATTTAACCTCTTTAGGCCTCAGTTTCTTCATTTTTAAAATAGAGCTATTAAGCATACCTCCCCTAATGCCATTGGGCGTTATTCATTAATACATTAAATCAGCTTAGAAGAATGACTGGCATGTCACAAGCTTTCAAATTGCTTTTATTGGGAAGGTATGTATGTAATTACTGGTCTAGGGTTGAGGAAGAGGCCCACTAACACATTCCATCTCAAAAATGATGATGATTGCAATTACATTTATCACATGTTCACTATGTGCCGGGCACTGCACTGAATGCTCTGTCTTATGGGATTTCCATCCAATAACACATTGAAGCAGCTATTACTATTATTCCTTGTTGGCAGTGAGGAAACTGGAGACCCCTAAGATTAAGTACTTTTCCCAAATGTAAATAGTTCTTAAGTGGTGGAGTTTAGATTTGAATCTAGTCCTATCTGACTTCAGAACCTGTCCTCTTAACATATTATGCCAGGTCACATTTATAGACTTCTTTTATTGAGCCTTTGTATTGTATTATAGCTAAATTCCAGTGGCTATGCCAGAGGAATCCTTCAAAATCCTTGCCTTGATCATGTTCAAGGCCAGTCCGTGTCCTGAAAACATAAGATTTTCATAAACTCTATCAATATAATACAAAACTAAATGAACAGCTTTTTACAGACCTGAAAGCTAAAATACCACTTCCCCCATTATTACAGTAACAATGTAACTTTGACCAGTGTTGCTCTGAGCATTAAGGAATTAAAGCACTTGAACCGGATGTAGGGAGAGATGATATTTTGTTTTGTTTTAGTCACTGTTGTTTCTGGCATTTTTCTATTTCCTTCAGCCTGCTTTTTATTTCTCCAGTCTTGGCTTGAAGGACAGCTTCCTATGCTCGTGCAGGGATCTACGGCACAGGAAACAAGTACAGTAATTTGTCTGCCACTCTTGGGATGTTAATATTGCATCTCTGCAGCGGGAAGGCAGACTGAGCCCCTGTGAACATCATAGTGTTTGGGCTGCAGCTTTGGTTGCCAAAGTGCAGTTTTTACCGTTGGCATTTCTATCACCTGATATAGCTAATAACTGTTTAAAGAAAAAATATCCCTGCCCGGGATATTTTTCCCTGGGCTTTGTGAGAGAAAGACTGTGAAATGATTTATTTTTCCGTACATGAGAAGCTACATGTATTCTCAGGTGCGGAGTTTTGGCCTCCGATACTCTCTGTTCTTAGGTTAATCCATTAACTTGCCTGAGAGAAAAGGGACAGGGAAGATGGATGAAGGTGTTGCAAAAGCCTAGATGAGAAGGATCTCAAAAATTCCCAACTACTGCCTCTTCTTCCTTGTTCCTACCTGCTCCTGAGAGATCCTTTACTGGAAACAGGGTCTGTTAACAGCTATGCTTCATACCTGTTAGAAATGAGACCAGTTCTTTCTCAGTGTAGGGATATAATGGACACTTTATCTGTCTTCTCATATTCCCCTCAATAGAAAACACACACATACAGCTTTGTGCTCAAATAAATGTGGGAAATACTGGGCGAAACAAAATTCCTTTTACTGCAGGCCCTTTTGGAGCCTTAAGGAAATCACCCACGCTATGAATCTCCAGGAGGGACATATAGTACGTGATGTTTTCCAACCTTATGTGACTTTGGAATGCTTTTTTTATAGGAGCAATTTAGCGACTGATGTTCTGTTGGACACATTTTGGGAAGCATTGGACTGTATCATTTTCGTTATAGGTTTGTACTTCAGTTTACCAACTTATCCTGTTTCTTGGTGAATTGGCTTGTTTGTTCAAGTAGAATTTTTATGTTAATTTTTCAGGTTGCAAGTGTATTTTTTATAGAAATGCCAAAAGTGGTGGTTGTAAAAATATCCTACAAGAGCATTATCTCAGTGGCTATCCTGTTTTCCTCCTACCCCTCCATTTTTACCCTGTTCTTATAAAGCCATGAGTATACCTAAAAAGAAGAAAGCTAAATAAGTGGTAGAGGAACGTGTCTCTGTAGGTGGGTTGGTATGTTAATTATACTATATGCAAATAACCTGGGGGTCGGCATTTATTAAATAACTCAGCAAATTGTATATTTGTATATAAAATAAATATTCTCTGGATTTTCTTTGTGCACATTTAAGGTGGGTTTTTTTCTATAAGCAATTTCAATTTGTCTTGTTCATGGAATCAGCCAATTTATGGAGTCAAGCATAACATAGTAAAATACAATGCATTTTTATCTACATTCTTAGTACACCATATCACACGTTACTTTGAAGAAGCAAGAGCAACAAAGAAACATCTAAAAGAAACCATTTAAAAGGAGGTAGCGTATTTTGGAATCCGCAAGACAGACATCGAGAACTTCCCTGAGAGTGTCCACGCTCCCGTGCCAGCTCGCTTCCTCCGTGTCCGAACCCGCTCCAGAAGACCCTGCTGCCTGCCACAGTGTGAAGTGCTTGCATGACCATGTAGCATTTCCATTCTTGGAAAGTTATGATCTTTGGTTTTAAGGGATCAGCTATAAGGACATGTTTTCATTGCAAGTCAATTAATTTCATTTAAAACATGCTGAAATTAAAAAAAAACAACCTTAATTGTTAAACTTGGTAGAATCAAGTTTAACCATTGGTTAACTAGCTTTGTTTCACTGGGAAGAATACTTACTGACTTCTCTGATTCTCTAGGAAGATCAGGTCTCCCAAAGCTTCTATCTAGATTTCATAGATAAGAGCTCTTAGGTTATAATAAACATTTCTGATTTCTGGATATTTAATATTTACCCAGCAAGGATGATTCTATCAAAGTTATTTCTTATGTTGGACTCAGTCCTAATATCCATCCCATGAGGTTCTCATTTAAAAAAAGACTTTCTGATTGTGAAAGAAATGAGTTTATTGTCCTGCTGGTTTTCTGAGAGTGATTGTCTTAAGCAGTAGCTTCAGGAGAGGGAACATTCCAAGAATGTTGGTGGAAACTGCATTGCCTGTTCTGACTAAGTCTCAGAGGCACCCAGTGGCAATCCCACCACATTGTATTGGTTACTAGTGAGTCACTCAGACCAACCCAAGTGCACAAGGAGGGGGAATTAAACGCTACTTCTCGATGAGTGCAAGCCAAAGTCACCTTGCAAAAGAGCAAGTTGGATGGGAGTCGTTGTTAAGGCTGCCTTTGAAAATTCCAGTTCTCCACAGACACCATGTAGTCCTTTTGAGAAAGAGTGAGGTGGTCGTACCTTTACAATATTGGGTGTATCAGGCACCTCACCATGCACATAAAAGTTGGATCACTTTTAAGTGCTCTACATTGGAAATGCTCTTTCCTCATCTTTCTAAGAATGAGCTAAGAAAATAAATGGAAGGAGTCAACATTACTTTATTTGTATAACTCATTTAACAATAACCATTATTTAATAAATATTATAGGGAAAAATCATAGACTGGAAAGTAAGAAACAAATGGGAACATACAGGCAAGATGAGAAATTAATGAATAATTAAGAAGTGAAAATAGAGCAGGGTAGCATACACAAATGATTCTCAACTTTATCTCACAGAAGAATCATCTACAGAATTAAAAGACAACAATGACAAAAAAAGAAAAAACAACCCTCTGGTGGCCAGCCTCTTCCTCCAGAATCACTGATTTAATTGGTCTGAGGTATGAACCAGCAATCAAAATTTAACAGTTCCTAAGGTGATTCTGATGTGTAGTCTTGAGAGCCATTATTCTAAACCCTTTGTAAAGTGCATAAATGAGAAAATCTTTAATTGTAATGCTTAGTTGCCTTAGAGAATTCTTATTAATAAGACACTAATATAAACAGACACTCACTTACCTCTTTAGTCCTCTACAGATGATACCACAGCAGACACTGTTGGTTTCATATCTGACATGTGTACATGTGGACAGAACCCACATGCCAATGTCTAAAGCAAAAAGCCGGAAAGAACTTGTTTCCCTGATGTTATCACTGCACCACCAAAATATCACTCCTATTGTTGCCCTGTTTTGATTTGGGATGATAAATTTTCTTTTTTTTTTTTTCAGCCAGATCTTGGGATGTTCTATAACTTGCAAACAAAAGCATTTAAACCATTTCTACATATAAGCACATTTTCTTGATTGACTGGACCATCTGCCATACAGATTCACCATGAACTCAAGACAGTTCTGGGTTTGAATCCTGGCTCTGCTGCTATCAAATAACTGAGTGACCTTCAATAACCTTTCTGTTTCACTGTGACTTCATAAATTGAAAGAAAACAGAATACTGGTTTCACACCCTGGCTGTAGGAATTCTTCTTTCATTCAACCAACATTACTGAGCATGTGACAATTCCCAGATCACGTTCTGCACACAGAATATATGTAGAGTTGAGCAAGACAACCTCACTGTATATTTTCTTGAGGGAGAAAGACAATAAGTAATTTAAAAAGGAGAAGAGATGTCAGTTTCTGATAGAAGCAGGGATAAAACAGAATGAAACAAAGGGGTATGCTTGGGAGATACCGCAGGTTGTGTGAATAGGAAAAGTTCAAGATCCAAATGATAAATAAAGGGAGCTCTGCAAGGGCTGGAATAGCACACCTAAGTCAGGGGACTTGTCGATGAAAATACCTTGTAGCAGAAATGAACCGAAAACATTCCGAGAGCCTGGATGGAGTCAGCAATGGGGTGAGTGAGGGAAGTGAGATTAGACAGGCAGGACCCGATTATGTAAACCAGGGAAGCAGTTTGGAGTCCTTGTATGTCTGGTAGTGCACATTTATAGAATTTTAAGCAAGGGAGTAAATTATCTCATTTTATTTATGGAGAGGCAAGAGGGAGGTGGGAAGCCAGTTAGGAGGCTACTTTAATTGTCCCAGTGAGATGTGATGGTGTCTTGATTTAGGGTGGTGCTGGCAGAAATGAATAAAAGAACATTCAGTTTTGCTGTGAACCTAAAACAGCTCTAAAATGGAAACTCTATTTTTAAAATGTACATACATGTAAATAAAACACTTCGCTTACAATGTGGGAACTCTCTAAAGCTAGCTGTTATCCTTATGCTATTTTACCATAAATATTAGTAAAACCTTGAGGCAAGATCTTGTTCACTTTGTCATTAGCATTGCTTTTGTGGAAAGATTTGATAAGGAAAGCAGAGGAGTTTTTCCAAATTGTATTTCTTTTCTTTAAAGGCTTTCCCCCCAAGTGCACTGAGACACGAAGATGGCCCACTTAGCTTAAGGTCTCTGTAGAGGGAGGCTACTTAACGTCATGGTGTGCGTCTACCCGGGGTAAATGCAGAGTTAAAATTCTTAATGGGCGGTTATTTCTATTTCCAGATCTGATGGTCAAAGGGTTATATTTTAGCACCCAAACACGGCTTTGCCATTGAATGATGCGGTTTTATGATCACGTTCCATTATGTACTCCTTCAACCCAAACTAGTTTCCTGATCCTGCACAGACAATTGTTTTCCCATCAGAACGGGGACAAGTACGGAAAAGCAGAACACCTGCTGTCTTTCCGTGTGTTTAATTTGAGCACCACCGGCTTTAAGACCAGTGCAAATCCTCACTATCTTGCTTTATCAGGATACTTGCAAGAAGCTATTTTATAGGTCATGTAAGCAGGACTAGTTTATAATTAAAGCAATGATTTTATATTGAAATGTCAGTTACAGCTCTCAAAGTAAATCAGTCTATCTTTGGTTTCTATTGGAAAACTGCTTGACATTTTTATTTCTGAATTTCAGACCTGTAAACTGATGTTAAGATATGCTTCCCAGCTTAAAGGACGCTGCCTTCATCAGCCAGGTCATCCTTCTGTACCTGGAGGTCTTTAAAAAGAGAGGCTTTCGAGATAAAAATGGCAACATTTTGTCTATCATGTTTTTCCCCTTAAATAGACTTGATCCTTTTAAAAAGCAGTTTTAGGTTCACAGCAAAATTGAAGAGGAAATACGGAGTTCCCATATGTGTGCCCTCATTCTCACACACAGATAACCTTCCCCACTGTCAACATCCCCCACCAGAGTGGTGTGTTTCTTACGATTGGTGAACCTCTACTGATACATCATCATCACCCAAGGCCCATGGTTTACATTACTCTCGGTGTTATGCATCCTATGGATTTTGATAAATGTGTAATGACATGTATCCACCATTACAGTATCATACAGAGCAGCTTCACTGCTCTTAAAATCTCTCTGCTCCTCATATTTATCCTTTACCTTTTGCCCTGGCAACCAGTGAATTTTTTACTGTCTCTATAGTTTTACCTTTTCCAGAATGTCATAGTTAGAATCCCACCATGTGTAGCCTTTTCAGATTGGCTTATTTCACTTAGTTATATGCATTTTAAGGTTTCTCCATGTCTTTTCATGGTTTGCCAGTACATCTGTTTTTGGTACTGAATAATATTCCATTCTCTGGATGCAGCGCTGTACATATGGATATATGGATATACGGATATATGGATGGATATATATATCCATTTGCCTGCTGAAGAACATCCCAAGTTTTGGCAACTGTTAATAAAGCCGCTATAAACACCTGAGTGTGGACATACATTGTCAGCTCATTTGGGTGAATATCAGGGAATGCAGTTGTTAAGTCGTATGGTAAGAATTCATTTGGCTTTATAAGAAACTGCCAAGCTGTCTTCCAAAGTGGCTACCTTGTTTTTGCATACTCGCCAGCGATGGAGGAGAGTCCCAGTTGCTCCACACATGTGAGACAGCAAACTGACCTGTACTGATTTCCTCTTTCGCAGTAATTCTAGTGAAGTAAAATGAAAGGGGCCAGGAAATCGTAGGGAATTCACCAAAAGCTAGAACCAGGAGACTTGCATCCCAATTCTCTACCTAAAGGGAGGGTGAGGCATTAACCAAATATATGAAGAGTTTATTTGAATTAGGCTCTGGAGCGAGGGACATTGTTCATCACTTTGCTGAATCTATATTATGTTTTATTTTCTTCTCTCCACATGAAGGTTTCCATGATCTAGGTTAGACTGTTGAAGGAAGGTTCCTGCTGTTCCTTTCATTCTTGTCTTTTCTTTTAGAAATTTACTACTGTTTTCCATCCAAAAATCTTTTGATGATTTAAAAAAGGATGTAGTTATTTATCTCTATGGCCATTAAATGCTTTAAATAGGAATGTCACATTACTGAATCACATTTCTTATCTGTAAAGCAAAAGAAGGGTGTTTACCCAAGTGCGTGTGAAGTCTTGGGAATGCTCCGCCACTGGCAATAGTTGAGATCATGGGGATGAATAAAGAAGCATCCCCTGCCTCTTTCAAGAATTATATCCATGTTTTGCACCTTGCTTAGTACTTTGCTCTGGCAAGTCACAGATTATCAACATTACGCATGAGGATAACAAATCAAGACACTATTTTAGGACACTAAAGGAATTTCCTCTCAGAGCCATAGTAAACATACACAAATTTGAATTTTCCATGCCTGGTAAGGTCTTTTTAGAAATAATGTTTTTAGTTACAAATTGTGTCATGTGACTTCATTTTGCTTAGATATGTTCACCTCATGGCAGAGGAGAAAGAATGGTGTTACCATCTATTGGTCCTGAATATCTACTTTGTTCAGAAGGGGGAGGAGAAGAGGAAAGGATTCATTGGTCCTAGGGCGACTTAACCAGAGCACATGGGCACTTGGAGATTCTGTGGGCCATCACCATACCCCTTTACATGCCCAAGGATGCTTTTCTATAACAGCTGTAGACATGAGGGTGATTTCAACTTTTTCCTACTATGATTACAAAAAGGAAACCCAGAAATTGGGACTAGAAATCAAGAAACCAAGTCTTTAGCTTGACTTGATTCTTAATTAACCATACAATTTTAGACAGTGTATTCTCTTTTGTATGTTTCAGTTTATCTCACTACAAAGTGGAGATAATGAGGTTTGCATTACTGTTGTCAATATGAGGCACAGATGAGATAAGTGTGAATCACTTGGAGATATATACAGTTATTTCTAAGTTTAATAATGAACTACAATGCAAAATTTAATTATTGGTGTAATTTAGTTTCTCACACATATGCTTACTATTTGGCAGGTAGGGCAGCACTGAATGAATAAGGTGAGAGTGGATGGAGGAAATTACTCACCTGTGCTTAAGGACATGCCAATATCTAGGACCTATTCAGAGTTAGGAGTTACACTGTGTTATGTAGTGTCCCCTCAAAATTCAGGTCCTTCCCAGAAGCTCAGAAGGTGACTTTGTTTTGGAAATTGGCCTGTTACAGATGTAACCCATTAAGGTCATGTTGGAGCAGGAGGAGCTCTTGATCTAATATAGCTGGTGGTCTTAATAATAAGAGGAGAAGAGGCCCAGAGATGGAACAGACACACAGAAGAGGACATTACGTGAAGGTAGACCCACAGAGGGAAGACAACCATGAGACGATGAAGGAAGGCAGAGATTGGAAAGGAGCAAGCCGAGGACACCAAGGATTGCTGGTGACCACAGAAGCTGGGAGAGGGAGCATTGTGACCATGTTGATACCCTGACTTCAGACGGCTAGCCTCTAGAACTGTGAGAGAATTCATCTTTCTTTGTTAAAACACCTAGTTTGTAGTACTTGGTTACACTGTCCCCAGCAAACTAACACAGGAGTCAGTCAGGGAGGCTGCTGAGCCCCATTGGCCACGGAGGGACTTCCACGGAGGCCACCAAAATGAAGTGGCCATAATTACATCTTGGAAGCCACATAGGGAGGCCAGGATCCAAGAGGCAGGGGGACCAATGAGGGATAGTCAGTAAAAGAGTTCTTGGCAGTCACCTGTTCCAGATGTCACCGTTTCTGCCAACTTTTATGTGCTCACTTTCCAAATCACTTTAATGCTCCTAGATGGGCTGGGCAACTTCTGGTTCGAGCACGCCCTTGAGCGTGAGGTAAAGTACAACCAAAACCCCAGGTATCCTGCTTTATGTTGAAAAAAGGGCGCAACTCTCCCTCATCACATAGTTTTCTTCCATGTACACTTAGCCCAGCACTATTCCAGCTTTTTCTTCCTATTTCATTTTCTTAAATATATAATCCTGAAAAGTGAGTAGTCCCAGGGATTATCCTAGAAATGGTTGGGGTACATTTTAGTTTCCTATTGCTGCTATAACAAATCACTACAACTTTCATGATTTAAAACAGCACAAAGCTTGAATCTTATCGTTCTTCAGAGGAGAAGTCTAGGGTGTGTTGCACTGGACAAAAATCAGGGTGTCAACATGCTGTGGTCCTTTCTGGAGGTTCAAGGGGCAAATTTGTTTCCTGCCCATTTGGGTTGTTGACAGAATTCAGTTTCCTGAAGTTGTAGGCTGGACGTCCCTGGTTTTTGCTGGCTGTGAACTGAGGCTGGCCATTGCCAGCTCCTGGAGGCCACTGCATTCTTTGGCTCTTCAAAACCAGCAAGGGCTGGTCAAATCCTTCTCCCCTCAGACCTTTCTGACCCACTCTGCCTGTCCATTTTTAAAGACTCATGTGATGATTAGATTGAGCCCATCAGATAATCCAGGATAATCTCCCTTTCTTCAGGTCAGCTGATCAGCAACCTCGATTCCATCCACAATCTTAATTTCCTTTTGCCATGTAAACTGACATGTTCACAGGTTCTAGGGATCAGGGTATGGACATCTTTGGGGCACCATTATTTTGACTACCGCCATTATCTGCAGCAGACCAGAATGATTTCCCAATGGGACTGAGTGGAAGGAGATACTAGATTGTGAGGAGGAAACAGGGCTTCATCAAAATACAGCAAATGTTAATAATAAGCAAAAAGAGAAAGCCAAGCTGCATAGGATGTGTGTGGTATTTTAAAAAAATCTATCCTTTTATCAACTTGCTGACTTAAAAATGAAATCTACTTAACGGAAAATATTGCTTTGGCCAAAATACCCATTTACTTTTTCTCCATAAAATAAAAGACACATTTTTCATTCTCACCAATAACTTTATTGATTTGGATATTTCGAATATGTCGGCTACCTCCCACATGGTATAACATTGATTGTTCTTAGTTAACATCTTGATTTGATTGCTATCAATTTCAACTGGTCAACCTGACTGTGGAGCATCATCCAGCAAGAATTCTCCAGCATGAAACTTTGCCAACCACTCTTCTTCTTCTTTTTTTTTTCAGAAATGGCATACATTTTATTTATTTTATTTTATTTTAGGGGGGGTATATTTTATTGATTATGCTATTACACTTGTCTCATTTTTTTTTCTCCCCTTTATCTCCTCCACCCTGAACCCCATCCCATCAGCCCCACACTTCTTAGTTCATTTTTATGACTTGTACATATCAATTCTTTGACTTCTCAATTTCCTATACAATTCTTAGGCTCCCCCTATCTATTATTTTTGTCAACATTTTTCTGCCACCACTTTCCCCAGCGCCAACAATCCCCACCTCCCACCCCCAATCCTTCCCCCATTTGGCTTTGTCGATGGGTCCTTTATGCATGTTCCTTTATGACCCTTCCCCTCCTTTTCCCCTGTTATCACCCTTCCTCCTCCCTTCTGGTTACTGTCAGTTTGTTTTTTATTTCAATGTTGCTGGTTATATTTTGCTTGCTTGCTTGTTTTGTTGATTAGTTTCCACTTATAGGTCAGATCATATGGTATCTGTCTTTCACTGCCTGGCTTATTTCACTTAGCATAATGCCCTCCAGTTCCATCCATGCTGTCATGAAGGGTAGTAGCTCTTTTCTTTCTTTCTGCTGCATAGTACTCCGTTGTGTAAATGTACCTTAGTATTTTGATCCACTCATTTACTGTTGGGCACTTAGGTTGCTTCCAGTTCTTGGCTATTATAAATTGTGCTGCTATGAACATTGGGGTGCATAGGTTCTTTTGAATTGGTATTATGGGATTCTTAGGGTATAATCCAGCAGTGGAATTTCTGGGTCAAAAGGCAGTTCTATTTTTAGTTTTTTGAGGAGATTCCAAACTGTTTCCCACAGTGGCTATACCATTCTGCATTCCCACCAACAGTGTACTAGGGTTCCCTTTTCTCCACATCCTCACCAGCACTCGTTTGTTGATTTGTTTATGATGGCCATTCTGACTGGTGTGAAGTGGTATCTCATTGTGGTTTTAGTTGGCATCTCTCTGATGGCTAGTGATGCTGAGCATCCTTTCATATGTCTCTGGGCCCTATGTATTCCCTCCTTGGAGAAGTGTCTGTTCAGGTCCTTTGCCCATTTTTTAATTGGGTTGTTTGTCTTCCTGGAGTGGAGTCATGGAGTTCTTTATATATTTTGGAGATCAAACCCTTGTCCAAGGTATCACTGATAAATATATTTTCCCATTCAGTTGGTTCCCTTTTCATTTTGCTGGTGTCTTCATTAGCTGTGCAGAAGCTTCTTATTTCGATGAAGTCCCCTTTATTTATTCTTTCCTTTATGTCCCTTGCTCTAGGGGACATACTACTGAAAATATAGCTGAATGGAATATCTGAGATTTTCCTGCCTGTGTTTTCTTCTATGACTTCTATGGCGTTGTGACTTATATTTAAGTCTTTTATCCATCTTGAGTTTATTTTTGTGTGTGGTGTAAGTTGGTGGTTAAATTTCATTTTTTTGTATGTAACTGTCCCAATCTCCCAACACCATTTGTTGAAGAGGCTATTTTTACTCCATTTTATGCTTCTGCGCCCTTTGTTGAATATTAATTGACCACAGAGACATGGGTTTATTTCTGGACCCTCTGTTCTGTTCCATTAATATATGTGTCTGTTCTTATGCCAGTACCGGACTGTTTTGATTACAGTGGCCTCATAATATAGTTTGATGTCAGGTATTGTGATCCCTCCTACTTTGTTCTTCTTTCTCAAAATTGCTGCAGTTATTTGGGGTCATTTATGGTTCCATACAAATTTTTGAAATGTTTGTTCTATCTCTGTGAAATATGTCATTGATATTTTAATAGGGATTGTGTTGCATCTATAAATTGCTTTGGGTAGTATGGACATTTGGACATTTTGATGATGTTAATTCTTCCAATCCATGAACATGGTATATGCTTCCATTTATTTGTGTCTTCCTTAATTTTTTTCTTCAGTGTTGTGTATCTTTCTGAGTACAAGTCTTTAACCTCCTTGGTTAAGTTTATTCCTGGGTACTTTATTTTTGTTGTAGCTATAGTAAATGGGATTTTTTCCCTGATTTCTGATTCTAATATTTCATTGTTGATGTGCAAAAATGCCTTCAATTTCTGAATATTGACTTTGTTTCCTGCTGTTTTGCCAAATTCACTTATTATGTTGAGTAGCTTTTTGGTGGAGTCTATATGGTTTTCTATGTACACTATCATGTCATCTGCAAACAATGACAGTTTTACTTTCTTCTTTCCAATTGGATGCCTTTTATTTCTTATTCTTGTCTGATGGCTGTGGCTAGTATGCAAACCACTCTTGACACATTGAATTAGTCACAAAACCTTCTCCATACACTGCAAAAATCTTTTTTGTGTGTGTGTGTTTGTTGCATTTTTACCTTTCTTGAAATAAAAAGCCTAATATACTAAAAATGTATCTTATTTCCTCCACTTTCAATATTAAAATGTCTACACAAAAATTCACAACTTTTGATTTTTTTTTTAAATGCATGCTGACATGTCAACTGTCATAATACAATCTAACAAAATTGTTTCGAATAAAGTTAAAGATTACTAAGCACTCCTAGAACCATCTTATGGGAAAACAAAAAACAAAAAAACAACCAAACGAACTTTTTGGCCGACCCAAATTTGACATTTAAGACTATCAGACATGTCTTCAATAACACTGGTTTGTTATCAGGCAAGAAATCACTTTATTGACAGTCCATGGAGGAAATATGTAGGACTGTCAGAGTTCTGTGCTCATGGCTCTTTTTGACCTTCACATTGAGCACGTTAAGTGTAAGTTCCTGCTGCTTCTCTTCTGATTGCTCCTCCAAACTCAATATATCCCAATAAAGGAAACCTTAAAAGAAAACTTATAATTAATTCCATCTAATTACCATTCACATGATTGTATTCCATCATTTTGTTATATCGTATGTATGTCAACTATTTCTCTCTTCCTTTTAATTATCCTAAGAAGCATGTCCCTGAAAACCATTGACTCCTGTTTGGGCTTCATCTCTGTGCAGTGAATTTGCCACCCAATGTGGACACATACTTACATCTCACTTTCCAATGCAGATTTTTAGCATATTTTGGCATTCCTTCTCATATCCATATGAAATTAAACAATACAAAACTGTATTTAAAAACTTCTTTGAAGAGAGTTTTTTCCTTCATGTAATCATTATTATTGAACATGCATTATGTACTTGGCATTGTTCTAGGCCCTGGGAATACGCCAGTGATGCAGATGTTTGATGTCCCTGTTGAGGGCATTGCCTTCGTACACACTTGTATTTCCTGAGTCTCCTCTTCCGCTGGTACCTTCGTGTGAGCCTTACCTACCTAGAATTTTACCTCTTGATCTTGGCATTTTACATTTTTTAACGCTTTTCATTATTTAAGCCCCATATACAGAGTCTCATTTGCCCATGGCTGGGCTTTTAAGTAACTCTACTTGGAAAGAGTCTGATTAAGAAAATGCCACCAAAGGGTTAATTGTGATAACTCTGTATGCCTTTGCTATTTGTTAAGGGGTGGAATTGTAGCCATCGCACTCAGGCTACTAAAGGCAGTATATATTTTGTTAGAGCCCCTCCTGGTGCCCCTTCAATTTCTTCTTTTTAGGCCTTTTCACTTGATCTTCCTAATGGTAAGACCAGCCCTGACCTTAAATGTGACAGTTAAGCACATGCCAATGACATGTTTCCCCCAAAGCAGTAGAAAGGCCATTTTTCAAGTAATGATTTAAGTAGGTCAAAGCAAACAGGATACTCATATTAAAGGAAGAAACCGCATGTTTCAGAAAGACTCATGGATTTAGGTACCTTTGCTCGCCTGACATTCCATTTCTCAAGTTAATTTGCCTGTTAGGTGAGGATCTGCTCTGCGGGATTGATATTGGTGAACTCTCAGACCTTATACAGTTCTCAAAAGATAGCAAAAGGCTTCCTTGAAGTTTTAACAGCATAGCATATCCCTTTAGGGGCTCACTTATGTAAGTCTCACTGATAAATCTTTCTGTACTTGAATTCTTGGTGGTGGGGAAGGATGAATGCATGCAAGACCTTTTCTTTTAAATCCTTACCTAAGGATGTTTATTGATTTGAGAGAGAGAGAGAGAGAGAGAGAGAGAGAAACATCAAAACATTGATGTGAGAAAAAACATCAATCAATTGCCTCCCGTAGACGCCCTGCCTGGGGATCAAACTTACAATCTAGGCATGTGTCCTGATCGGAAAAATCAAACTCACAACCTTTTGGTATAAGGATTGATGCTCCAACCAACTGAGCCACCCAGCCAGGGCAGAAGACTTTTTTTGAGTATTAAATAATTGGTTGTTTAAAATCTAAAAAATTAATTTATTAAAAATATCATTTTAAGGAACTCCGGTTCAGTATAAATATTTGCATTAAATTTAGATGACTAAGCAACAAAATATTTGATGTTTCAATGCCAGTGATGTACTTGACTAAGATGAATGTTTAATGCCTACCTGCTTCTGCAGAAACAGCTTCTCACTAGCCCCCACCCCCATGAGAGGACAGACACCGAATTAGGCCAATGTCTTAGAAGAGGCAGTTAGTAGGTACAGAATTAAAATAAAGAAGCATCCAGTATAGCTTGGGTCCTTCTTTCATAAACTAATGGAGAGGGAGAGGGTATATCCATGCCTTGGGCTCATTAGCAAAATACATTAGCTCTAGCTGACTGGTTTGCACCTGGTGCCTGCCTGCAGTCTCCAAAGACTGGAGATTCACAATTGTGTTGTAAGTCTGGGAAACTCTGAAAGCTCTCCCGATCAAAAATTAGATAGACATTTGGAAATGTAAATATACCATAGTTCTTTCTGGAGCACACATTTTCTGAAGTTCACCTTTTAATTTGTTTTAGAAGCGAGTGGTGCTGGCACACCTTACACTCTTTCTGTACATCATTTTTGAGGTGAGATATCCAGATGGAGTTTTAGTGCTGAAATGGAGCAAAGGGATTATCTCTTACAACCTCCTTCTTGTAGATTAGCAAACTGAACTCCTGAGAAGTGAAAGAAGAGTTAAAATCCCAACTGTTTAGCAACCTGGCCAGGACTCTGATGGACCCACGTTAATCTCGCTTCTAGCATAGTGCTTGTTTTTTCCCTTCCCTCTACTGACATTACAGTTGCTTGAATAAACATCTTAAGTACACACTATTTCTTCCTTTTTATTAAGAGATCATCTAAAATAGGATACTCTTTAATCTCCTTGAGGCATATTTTGTAAGATTTCTTTGCCTTTAAAACCCTTTTAATTAGACTACAACACTTAATTTGTGATGCTTCTCGGGGTTGAAACTTTGTTTTGATGCTTAGCTTCAGCAGTTCCCATTCATTTGATTTAAAGTGGGGTCGAAGGGGGCAAATGGCCCAGGGAAGTTTCAGTGCAAACTCTTATCTGATCACCACACTCCTTGTGGTCTCTGATAATTATCAATAAATGGGGTGGTAGACGAATAGCCCTGTCAAGAGGGAAGGGGAGCGCTGACGGCACTCTAGGGGTGACTCTTTCAGCTTGCCCTGTCAGTAGGGAAAAGGAGTAAAGACAGATCTGTCCTGTTTGTCAGGAGCAGAAAGTATGTTGGAGAAAACTAACTCCCGGGCAGGGGATGTGTCAGGAAGATGGATTACCCAGGAAGTCAGGGCTGCTCTCCCAGTGGGCAGCAGCGCACTTGGATATAATTTGCCAGCTGTCCATCTTGTCCGGGTGCGTCTCTGCCTTTTCTCTCCTCTGCACCGCCAGTGGCTGGCCTGTGCTCTGCAGATCTAATGTAGCCACAGAGCCCTCAGGATAGCTGAAGACCTTAAAGGGAGGGGAACCTTGTTTGCAGAGAGCGAATATTCAGCAGGCGCTCTCTTCCTATCAGCACTCCCAGGAGCTCTCAGAGAGATGGACCCTGTGGGGAAAACTCTTTCAATGAGCACCTTATTAGAGAATGATCCTGTTAGGTGAATAGAAGACGGATTACCTACCCGGAGGTGAGCCGTAATGAGGCTCAGGGTAACCAAGCAAAGCAATCTGCTGCACTTTGTACCTGGACTCGAGCCTGAGCATTTCGGACTGGCCCCTGGAAAAGGAACAGGCTCTGGGGAACGCTGCACAGTAGACTGGAGTGCATGTCATCTCTTTTATTCCCCCCAAAGGGAATTCAGGGCAGATTTCCCGGGTAACCATTTTGAAGAAAGAAGCCTGGTGTGAGAAGGGACGTGGTATGGGCATTGCCACCTCCAATGACCGAACCATAGGCATGTCCCTGCCTGTCTTTTTAAAGCCACAAGGGTTGCTGGCCAAGGATTCTAGCATGACACCTCAGCACCATTGACTGAAGATTGGGGAGGAAGTTTGAAACAGTGGCTATTATGTTCCCTACAGGAGTAAGTGGGACACGAATGTGCCTTCCACCTTTGTGAATTAGCCACAAAAAGCAAGGGCCACAGGTTGAAACTGCCAACCTTGGTTATTGCTGCCTGACCCTATCTATATTTTAAACCTTCCACGGCAGCAGCTACAGGCCATTTCATTGAAAGTTCACTGGCCTTGGTTACCCAGGAGGGATGGTTTCTTTTTTAGTGCGTTGTTGTCCTAATTAATTCATTTTGTGGGGTGAGCATCTTTGTGATTCTCTGCTGCCCACTTCCTTCCTGACAGGTGCAGCACAGGTGCTGAAGTCAAGAAGGGACTCTTCTGACCTAGAAGATTAGGCTCTTAAAGGGCCTCTGCCACTTGTTAGTAATGTGTCCTCATACTAGTGTTCCACATTTCTGAGCCTCATTTTACTCACCTGCAAAATGGGGAGCAATAGTTTCCCTGCCTGTTATTCCTTCCTTGGCGTGTAAGAGATTTTGAGAATGGAAAATTGCAGGGAAAGTTATGTTTATTTAAGCCATCTAATTTGTATTCAAAAATCTCAAATCCTGATTCCTTTTGCATTCCTCAGGCGCACAAGTAGTATTTGTTTCAAAGCAGGATGTTCAAAAGCAAGTCAAAATGGCTTGACTCCCTGCATCATGCCCCCGGGTTCTCTTGACTGTGACTTTGCTTTCCCTATTATCATGTCACCTGGTGGGGAGGTGGGGACGAGGTAAAGTTTTATTCTTAGGCCAAAGAGAGCTCTTTAAAATGATCTCGAGGATATGAGTAGACCAGTGGCCATTTATTCCTTTAATCTGATTAATTTTCAAATGTAAAAGGCGGAAATAGTAGTTGTCGTATATGTTTCTCATAGGTTTCGGTCAAAGCCAGTAGGGGTGTTTGTTAGTGTCATAATGACGGGCAACCAAGATGGTTAAGCAGGTGATTGAGGAAAACAAAACTATCCCCCATTCCATCTTCATTTAATAGTCAACTTTGGTATAAAAGTGTCCCACTGTTTCAATAGGATAATGTGTTGCTAATCTGCCAGCTAGATGGAGGATGGCAATGCTAATTTGTTTCTCTAAGCATGCTTTCCTTAGACTAAGAACTAAAGCTGCATGTAGCTTAAGACCTGAGAGATAAGAGTCTGAGGCGTTCAATAATTAGTCAACATGTCTGACTTCTCTGCTAATTTACCAAAGAGAATAATATCTTCTCAATTTTGTCAGTTATTAGCAGCAATTTATCTTGTCTTTGAAGCCTATCTTGATTTGAACAGATAAACCACAGTTAAAGCATAAACTTTTGTTTTTGTTAAAACACAGGCTTTTGTTTTATGTTTAGTGTCCTAAACTTAGAGCAACTAAAACTGCCATCCCATTGGAAAGAAAATGTTAAAGTGGTTGTCGTAGAGTGGGGATTGGGGGTAATGATAAGAGGAAATTGAGACTGCAGCATCTACATGAAAAAGAAAAAATATATTTCACATTAAAAAAATTAACTACTTCTTTATTGGTCTCAGAGAAGAACGTGAACCGGCTCTGGGGAACGCTGCACAGTAGACTGGAGTGCATGTCATCTCTTTTTTCCCCCCCATAGGAAATGCTTTTCCAGCATAGGAAAGTAGCTGGAAGTGGAAGAAACGTTAAAAGTATTTTATATGCTGTGAGGTGAAAACTGAGGCTCAAAAAGCTTAGGTAATTTGGTTCATGTCACATGGCAGGAGAGACTCTACTAGAATCTGGATTTGAGACTGTGTTCATCTAAAAGGTAAATTTGTCAGCTTTTGTGTCCTATGGAATCTGGAATTACTACTTCTTTCTAAATTTTTCCATTCTCGCTGTTCATCCCCACGTTTTTATTCTGGTCTTTCTTTTAAAAAATATGTTAAGATCATTATTAAAGCACAAAATGTTGGATGAATGAGTTGATATCTAGATATTTACTATCTCGAGATTATATTAAAAGGAGAACCTTGCTCTTAAAAGTTTGAAAACACACAGTTGCAAATAGATTTTCTTTTCCCCTTTTGACTGCTTTCAAAAAATACCTTGTACTTCTTGGCTGTTGAACTTCTTCTCACTGTTAACTTAGAGTGCATCTCTCCTTACAATTCCTTTATGGGTTGCTCACTTTCCGTAATACCTGCTTTCTAGCTGGAGAAATTCTTTAAATCACAGGTACCACATTGGAATCTCGTTCAGTTGGGATGACAGATCCAATAAGCTGCTTGTGTGGGGAGTTCAGATAAAAGTAATCAGATCTCATGCTTCAGGGAATAAACTGATTATGTATGATGGTCAGGAAGGAATTTTCTCCGTTAGCATATCCTGTAGATACACAGGCCAAGAGCAGGATCCGACTTTCTGCTAACCTAACGCTTTCTTACAGAACCTCATTATGTACAGAGTACAAAATCTGAACCTATGACATAATGTACTGTGTATAATGGTTGTCATACATGGATCCATATTTAATATTCAGCAAAACAAATACTGTAACAGTTGAGACAGAGTTCTATTTAGATCACTAGGGTAGTGATTCATTAAACAAACTACTTACAATCTTTTGCAGTTTCTTCCAGGCGTCTCAAAGTACCTTCCCAAAATGAGCTCATGAATCCTCATGAATATCTTGCGACATAAATTCTGCTAAATTTCTCTGAAAAAAAAAAAAGCCAGTCAATTTTACTAACGAGCAAGTCCTTACAGCAATCCTAACAATCTTTAGTGCTATGAAATCACAGTAGAGTTTTGACTTCTAAGACCATTATTCTGGATGTATTTTGTTTTTATCCCTGGCTCACCCTCTATACGAGTATTCGTTCCTCCAACAAATATGCGGTGAGAGTCAATAAGGTGCAAAGGGCTGGATATAAAAATGTAAATAGGATGCAGGGTACAGTGGGAGGCAGCCAGGAAGTCCTTCTACATAGAACAGCCAGATCCCTCTTCATCGGCTGTCCTCTTCTTACTGGACAGGTCCTCAGTTCGCCTGGGCTTTGACAGATGGACGCCTAGTCTCACTCATGGTTCGCTCCTAAGAGACTGTAGTGGATTCCAGTTAGTTCAGTTGACGTTTAGAGAGAGTTGTCCATGCTCCACCTCAGAAATCCTTGGAACAACCATGGTTCTTTTCAAAAACTGGAGTAACCTGGAGGCCTCTGCTCGAGCATACCTGCAGTGTGTGCGTGTTTGTGTACTGATCAGAAACTCTTGGTAAAAGTGATTAGACTTAAATTTGACAAGGCTTTCTACATGAATTCTAGAGAGAAGTCCCATGTTGATCCTAAAAAAAAAAAAAGAGAGAGGGAGAATAATAATTAAGGGGTTTTTCAACTGCATATCCATGTTTAAGTTTTATTCGTTGGGATTTGTGGCTTTTCAAAAAATTTTTCTTAATGTTCTTTTGGGCCAAACCATGGCAGCGTTTAACCTTGTTGCTATTTGACATGAAGGAATAAGTAATTCTGAGAGGAAAGATTTGCGTAATGTGTACACATTTCTTTTGAACAATGCTCTTTTGGCTACAAAGGGGATAGCGCTTTCACCTTTGGAAGTGAATAGAGACTTCTTAGTCTGGTACCTAAACAATGTTTGCTATGATAAGAAACACACAAAATCACGTTCCCCGGCCGCACACTGCACTTTCAACCCAGCACTGGATACTCTAATAGCAACTGATATATTGGTGGCCTCACTTAAAGAAAATTATCATTAGACTGCTGTTGCTGAAATGTATTCCCTGAAAAACCAGTCCTATGGTATTTTCCTTAGGAATAAGAAGTAAAGAAGATATTAAATGGTGAATACATATTGGAAAGCTTTTCAGTCCTGCTCCTACCCTCACATATTCACTGTGTGTATTAGCAAATTAAAGATTTCATAAAGCCTTGTAGTACACACACCTTTTAAATTTCATTTACGTTCTCACATTACTAAGGAATGGTGTGCTTATTTATATTCATGAGTTATTTTTACTTTATTTTATGAAGAGTTCCTCTTAATGTAGTTTCTCAAGTACACTAAAATAGTACTTAACTAATTTTTAAAACAGTAATTTTTTTGAAACATAATAAACATATCTTAAAGAATGAAAACTGTACTAATTCTCTGTACTTCTATCCTGTCTCCCATTCTAGGATTTCTTCTCTTCAGTATTTGATTTATGAGAGCTAAATTTATATTCAACTTTTCAGGACCTGTCTTGTGCAATGTGAAAGATAGCATACTTATGTTTGTGTAGGGAGGGCGGAAACCTACTTCTGAGTAGCCAATAAAAACTATGTTACAGTGGAGGAGAATAAGAGGAAAATAACTGGATAAAAGTGTCAGGAAACTTTTTTTTGTTGTTGTTTTGTTTTTTTTTTTTTTGGCTTGCTTCAAGATTTGGGCCAAGAAATAACCTCCTTGATTCTTACTATATGATTACAATGACTGTTACTTCCTACCACCTGAGAATGAATGACGTGGGGATTAAGCAAACACAGGATTCTGACATTTCAATAAACCCCTCCTAGTGTTTTAAAAGAAGGTGCCCTTATGTCTAACTAATGCTTTCCTCCATGTCTATGACCCCATGCTCTAAGCACTTCTAGTTTTATTCTGTAACCCCTGTATCTGCTCCCTGCCATCTCTTTACTTGTTTTCTCTCTTTGTAGTTAGAACATTGTCAATACCACTTGACTTTCAGGGAAAAGTCCATTTGGGAAAACATAACTGTGTGCCTGTTGGGGGAGAGGGGTGGGGCAGGGACTGAAAGACAAGCAAAGGCCCGTGGCGAATCTTTAGTCCAGAGTCGATTTACTCATGCCTTACCAAAAAATAACTGAGGCAAAGGGACTAGGTGTGGAAGTGTCAAACTATAATGAATGACTGTGAGTAGAACTTATAATCATAATCACTGGATTTTCCCTGATAAACAAAATGCCATTTGATAAGATAAAAAATGGCCTAAGAGCCCTGGCTGAGCAAACGGCCCAGTTTGTTGGCTTGCCATTCCTTACACCAAAAGGTCATGGGTTTGATTCCAGGTCAGGGTTCATATGTAGGTTACAGGTTCGATTCCTGGTTGGGGTGAGTACAGGAGGCAACCCATCGATGTTTCTCTCTCATATCGATGTCTCTCTCTCTCTCTCTGTCTCTCAAAAATAAAAAATAAAACAAAATAAAACATACCCTCTGATGAGGATTTAAAAAGGAAAAAATGAATGACCTAAGATCCTTTGGAGTTTATCCACCCCATTCTATTCAGAAAAATGTCATATTATTCATTCTTTTTTACTCTGTAGAGAATTATCATATCTAATTACTATTTGAAAACCCCAAACACCAGCTCTTCTAAAATAATGTTCCCTCGGAAACTTCTGACAGTAATAGAATTTGGTTATCTGGAAATTTACTGCACATATGGCCCAGTAAGAGAATAATTACACTTTACTGACATCCTCTCACAATGCCATGGGAAAAAGTTGAAAAAAAAACCTGGCTGAAGCTGTGAAAAATGAGATATGTTTATAGACCTGAGATGTCGACTTCCAAATCAGTTTCCAGTCCAGGTGCCACGTGCACACTCGTGAACTTACCTTCCCATTTCTATACTCATACAGGAAAACATGCCGGGATTTATTTCTAACCATTAGATATATAAATATTTATATACTCGTGTATTCCTCTGTGCACATATTTGTACATATGTACATATGTATGATTTATCATTTTCTGGTGTTAGCCCCAATGACTTTAATTTTTTCTTAAAACACCAACTCTCAATATTTTTGCTCAGAAGAAAATGTTAAAATATTTGAAAACTCTCTTCTTTCTATCAGCATTCATGAGAGCATTAAACCATGTATTTACCATTCCCCAGGGTGAAGAAATTATACTTACCTCTTTCTCTGGAGGTCATGTCTTATTAAATGTGTTAAATCTGCATATCATAAAATTCTAAGAACTGAGATTTCTCCTTCTTATTTATTTCTGAAAAAAAATCTGCTACTTGCCAACATGTACATATATTTAAAAAATTCACTGCACACCAATTATACTGTGTGGTGTCACAAGGGTATTGTTATTTTTTTCTTTTACTTGTAATGTTCTACTAAACTTGAGAGGAAGCTTGAAAAGTTAATTGAAATGAACTTGTGTCTGAACATTTTTTTGCAATAGAGGAATGCAGAAGAGGAAGAGGAGAATAAGAATGAACTGACTGGTTAAGAGAGAGCCACTGGTTTTGCAAAAGGATCAGGGCTTGTCCAGGTCCTATTTAGTGTAAGGACTTAATAGCTAACTATAGTAAGATTACATGTTTCAAACTGATTGTTAAAGATAGCAGGGAAGATAACATCAGAAACAAATAAAGAACTATCTAAATTCAATCCAAACTGCCAAAATGCAAATGAAGATGGCCAAAGGGCCATGGGGGACCCGGCAGGCAGATTAGTTCAGGGGAGGCTGTGTTTTTGACACAGGGCTGGTGGTACCAGTGAGAAGAATGTTGTTGGTTCCTCCCCCTTTCCCCTTTCTTGGTGATCAGAAGAGACACTGGTGCTTCTCTCATTCCCTTATTCCACAGAGAAGCACCTGTCTTTCACATACTTTTATTGAGTATCTGTTATGAGCCATCTGTTAAGGGTCAGGGAGTAAAGAGATAAACTCATCTTCCATGACCAGGAGCAGTTTAGGAGAAAGAGTCCAATGAAGTGTGAAGGAAAGGGTGGGAGGTTTGGCTTAAGGAGGGGAAGGTTTTCTGTTTCTTATGGTTTTGTAGTTTGCGGCCTGTCTCTGCAACTCTGAACACCAGTTATCTGTAAATGAAGATAGTGATGATACTGGTCTCATGGCGACATTGTGACGATTCGATGTGGCAGTGTATGGGGATGGTCTTTGAAAATAAGGTGCTAAAATGATCTGGTTTTGATTATCGCCGAGGTCCAGCCTCAGCGTGCAGGGGCTCCTGGCGGGATGAACGGCGTCGGCGTAAAGATGAGAGGTGAGACACTGTCTGAATGCAACTCAGAGAGGCATAGCAGGCAGCTCCGCTCTGCTGCCTTCTGTACTTTATTTTTATACTTTTATGCATAATAAGCTTTTTACTGATTTCATATATTTTCCCAGGAAGGCTTAGATCATATAACATCACGTTCCAATTAACACAATAGTACGTTGCTCACATGGTTATGACTATTCTGATTACATGTCAGCAAATACAATATCAGCCATAAATTTAAAGTTAATCTTAAACTAATATTAGTTTCCATTATTGTCTACTAACCTTTCAAAGTTCTGCTTTAGCTAAGCGGCCTATCTATCACCTACTATTTTGACATCCTATGAGGTTACCTAACTTTTTTCTCCTCGGTTCGCTTAAGGCCAACCGAGGGGTAAGCAGTGCCGTGCGGTTACTGGCATTAAGCCCTTGTTTCCTCAATATAGATCATCTATTTTAATCAAGCAATGGAGACTTTTTTGTACTGTCAATATGGGTTCCATTGTGTAGCTATAGCCTTACGTTGTTCTATGCTAAGACAGGGAGGATGTGATCTGATTATCCTTTCCCAGAAACTTAGGCTATCATAGTTTACCCATTTTCCATCTTTATTGACTATTCTTTTCCTATTCATATAAACTCCTGTAAAAGATAGAGGAGGGTCAGAGGAAAGGAAATTCTGTATATTAGGTTTACCCCTGGGCGGAAAGAACCAACAACGCCTGGACTTCCTTGGCCTATAAGGATCCAGTATGGGCCTGGCCTTGTCCTGTGGTTGTGGTGCACGAAAAAGAGGTGGATTAGGCATCCCAGTGGGAGGAGGGGGAGTCATTTTATATTCTAATTCTTGTAACAGTTCTCAGAACTTAGTCCTGTAAACTTTCTAAGACACATAGCACAAGTTTCGTTTGCCTCTCTGTCCAATTCTCCAGACCCAGACCCTGATACTGACTCATTGAATCCTGTAATCAGCAAAATCACCAACATTCCTACAGCCACCACCATTCCCAAAGCAATCCCTTCCCGGAAGAGACTTCTCAACAGCACAGCTGGGGGGCGAGTGCTTTGCGCAGGCCCTCTGCCGCCCGTGACTTTGTCAAACCATCCCGACATGCTGGCTCCCGGCAGATTATGAAATATTTTTGATTAATTCAAGTTTGATGGTAGAGTCAGAATACAAAAGAATCAGGGACAGGGATGTTGGAAGTAGGGAATAGTGGCGGGACTAGGAAGAAGCTTGTCTACATGGTGGACAAGGTCAGATTCACGGACGTACTGTTGCACAGGGCCCTGCCCTTAGGAGGGGCCTGGGCGTAGTTAAATGCTATGCTGTCAGCATCTTGAAAGTTTTAGTAATTTTTAAACAAGAGGTCCCACATTTTCATTTTGCAAATGTTCCTTTTACTGGGCCTCGTGAACTATAGAGTCAGTCCGGGTTGTAGACATACAGAGCGTGTACAGGGTCTGTCCAGAAAGTATCCAGCCATGTAATATGAAAAATAGAGACATTTACTGAAGAAAATACGAGAAACATTGCACACAGGATAATAATGCATCAGTCGCCTTCAAAGTTATGACCTTCTTGAGGAAACCTGGTTCGTTGGTAGTGGTTTGGGTCAAGTCATTAGCAACTACAGCACAATGTTCCTTCTGCTCTGGTAGCAGAAGCCACAGGATGAATTTTGCCACGACACGTTTCATGCCAAGATCCTACTTGAAAACGTGGGACACAGTAGTTTTTGGAATCCCCAGATCAACTCCCCTTTCTCGCACTGTCAGTGGCCAATCTTTGTTGACTGCAGCCTGTACACATTCAACATTCTCAGGTGTTCTGCTTGTTGCAGGCCTTCCAGAACATGGATCACTTTCAACAGATTTTTGACCATCTTTGAAGCTCTTGTGCCACACTTTTGTTTGCACTGAACTCATTGCACTGTCCCCAAAAGCCTTCTGAATCATCTGACTAGTTTCTGTGGAGGAATGTTCAAGCTTAACACAAAATTTGACGCAGATTCATTGCTCTGCACCCTTAGTCATTTTGAATGTGTTGGCCACATGGCACACATGCTCACTCAAGGGCGTCTACTGTCCCCTCTGACTAGTACAGTGAAACCGTCATCGTTCATGCTTGAGCATTCCTGTCTGGTCTCCTAGGCTGCCACATTACATTGATGTGGCACAAAACATTCTCATTATTTTAACAATGCCTGGACTTCTTCTGGACAGACCTCATGAATACGTAGATTAGTTACATACCAAATCCATTAATCACCAAGTTATTCATTTATACCTCTGACAGTTACCCATCTATTCATTCATACACACATATTGGCATAGTCTTTCACGCAGGATATGAGGCACTTGAGGACTGAAAGTCGCATGTCTGGGCCTGTGGCCTAGGAAGAAAGGTGAACCTGAAAAAATTATTAAATGTAATAGGTATCTGTAGTTGCCAGCCCCTTATGTTCCAAGGTCAAGAAATATTTGGAATAAATGATAGATATTACTATTACATTTTATTTTCCTCCTTATAAAGATATTGCAGCATTAGTAATGAGTAGGTCTGGAACGAGGCCAGGAATCTGCATTTTTAAATAAGCACTACAAGGGCTTCAGATGCAGGTGGTTTCCAGACACGTTTTCCAAACACCGAGTGAAAGGATTGCTCATATTGTGTTTCTACTATTTACGTATAACTGGGAGGATTAAGTGATTTTTTTCTCCCTCAGCAGCAGCCCCAGAAAACGATTATTGTAACTACCATTTCTCAGTGTTTTTTGGGCCTCTGTTCAAAATCACTGTAAACATTTGTTTCACCAAGGAATACCCTATATCCACTGCAGGCCCCTTTGGATGCCAGGCTACCACTAATACAACATTGGTTGTTTAGAAATGCAGTGTGACGATTTGGGGGTGGGTGGGAAGTGGGGTCTAAGGGGACTAAATGGTAATAGAAAAAAATCCAATCAAGATTTTTTAAAAAAGAAAAAGAAATGCAGCTAATCAAATTAGGGGCAAGTACATTTTGGAAGCAGCTTCTGAAAGCATGGCCTACAGCCTACCTACTCTGCATTAGAGACCTTGAATGAAAGAGAGCTAGAAACATAAGAGCACATCTATTCAGAAAAATATTCATTTGTCACTTAGAATCTTCTTATTCCTAGCCACAGTTTCTGAAAAGTAAAACTCTCGGAAGTTAGTGTTTATTTTGACTATTGGAAATTTTCCTCCTCCTCCTCCTCCTCTAATTCCTTTCCATGCTTCTTTTAATGTATAAAGCCATTCTCGGCATCTTAAGGACTGCCCTAACTCCATCTATTCGTTCCTTCAGTGATTATTTATTTAGCATCTACTGTATGCACTGCATAAGGACTGTCATGGATGCAAAATTACACCAGTATTCACTCAGCAAAAATTTACCGAGGGCCATCCTGTGCCAGGATCACTTTCTGACCGATGACTAAGATTTTAGACCCCACCCTCAAGGAGCTTGCATTCTAGTACCTGTATGTGAACAACTATAATAAATTAAAAACAAATCAATGAGGTATTAGTCAAATGTCATGGCATTTCAGAGGCAAAAAATCTTTAAACCTGAAGTAATCAGAGAAGCCTCCATGAACAAAATTCTATTTGCGCTGTGCCTTGGAGGATAAGGAGTATTTATATAGGTGAAGTCACACATGAAAAGCATTCTAAGTAATGGGAATAGCAGGGGTGAGAAGTTGTGGGGTAAGCCCTGGGAATATAAAGCAGTTAATTTCATTCTTACTATGCAGTATATAGAAAAGAGCAATGAGAAGGTAGTTTGGGGCCTTGAATATTGACTATAGAAGGTGAAGGGTTTTTCTTTCTTTTTTTTAAAGAAAACAATAGGGAGTCAACTGATTATACAGAATGAAATAAAGAAGAAAGAGGCTGTTAGGAAAATGCAGAGAAGAGCTAATAAAGCCAAAAATGGGGTACTAAAAGTAAAAATTAAGAAAATGATCACTATGTCCTGTTCTAATTTTGCTTCCATAAAAATGGTATACACATGTAGAATGAAGATCCTTCTCTGTAGAAGAATCAATCCTCCTCCCTCCAATTATGCTCCAGGTCTCAAAGACATTTGCCTCCATGGTACCTGGCAAAATCAGGCTCTCTTGGGAATTGCTCAGTTGTTCACCCGAGAACACCCTGCTTCATTTCCCACAGCTCCCTAACAACCTTTACCTATTATTTACGTCTCAGACACCCAGTGGTTCCTGAAAGGCTTTTTTTTTTTTTCTAATCAATGTTGCTTTATCTTCTTCAAAATCCATGGTCAAGGCCAAAGGCAACCTTGATAGTCTCAGGACCCTTGCTGAGAAAAGAATCAACTCAATATGCACCATTGAGAGATCATGGCCTTATACTCTGACAACTTTGTGGCATCTTTGGCTGCCCTTTTTAAGCACTTGTCATTGTGCTTTCCTGCATTAATCTCATGAAACATCCTTTTCCTCATGCTTGGCGAATGCATATCATCTACCACAGATAAAACACAGGGCAATGTAATATGGGCAGGTGATGGAATTATTTGCAATGCACAGAAATCTCTGCTGATGTGTAAGACTGGTGCAATATTAAACACATTATTTTCCTTGACAGGTATTTTCATTATGCCCATACTATGCAAGTAGAGAATCTAAAAGTTAAATCTTGTTCTTCCCAATTGGGTCCAAGCAATAAAATTTAAGAGTGTGTGTATGTATATGTACAAGTGTGTGTGTCCTTACTCTCTCTGTATTTGTTTTTACAAAATCCACAGCCTCTTGTTTAGATCACATTTGAATGTACTTGGAGAAATGACACAAATCCCAGAAAACCTAGAGTAAAATCAATTGCCTCTTATCAGAATAGTATTCTTATGGTTGGTGGTGTCGCATGGGCAAATTTGGAAGACCATTCTGAGATGAGACAAGACAAAAATAACCAAGTAAAATTCAAGAAAGACCAACACCAGAGGGCCAGTTTTTCTTCTAGAATGAATTAAGATTAATACACACCATCATCTTAGCAGAAAGAGAATTATGTTCAAGGTCAATAATACCAAATGCTATAGGGATGAAAACAGCAACAATAGCAACAAAAATGGTAACATTTCTTGAGGATTTATTTTTAAAAATATTTTATTTATTTATTTTTAGAGAGAGCGGAAGGGAGGGAGAAAGTGAGAGAGAGAAACATCCATCGGTTGCCTCTTGTACGTGCTCTGACTGGAGACTGAACCCACAATACCTGTCAGGGCATTGAGGATTTCTTATGCTAGAAACTTGCATATGTTTTATCTTTATGCTTAAAATTAAATCTTCACAACAACCATATGAGGTAGATAACAGATTACCACCTATTTGCCAAATGAGAAAAACAAGGCTCAAAAAGGTCATGTTACACGTCCAAGGTAACATGTCCAGTGACTGAAACCCAGGTCTGTCTGACCACAAAGATTAGGCTTTTCACTGATCTGATTTCTAAATAGATCCTCGTGGAGAGGGAAATCCAGATCCTAGAAAACCAGCTAGAGAAATATGCCGGGCCAGTCATCAGGGACACTGGCTCAGTGGGACAGGTTTCTGAGCCTAGACGAATGTCTTTCTGCTGTCCACCTGCTTCTGTTGAATGTTCAAGATCATTTAGATAAATAGTGGCAACGCTGTGGGGAGCTATGATTATTCACCCTCTGGATTCCACTGGTGGAGTTTACTTACTCTACCTTGGTTCTAAAGCTGGAGTGAAGGTTGTTACCTCCAAGTAAGCAAGAGTTGCAATTTTACTTAATGGTTCCAATGGAATTTCCTCATAGCTTAATGTTTTTCCTTTCCCAGCCTTGAGGTTTGAGGCAGGACATCTGAGGGCAACACTCTCAGTTTTATCAGGTAGATCCAACAAAGACCTACAGAACCCAAGTGTCCTTTTTCAGCATCTACCTGGAATGAAGACTTTTCTAAGAAGGAACTTGGAGTCCATTCATTCATTATGTGCTTTCCCTACTGAGACAATGACAGTGGATACTATTTTACAACAGATCATGACTTCTTTACATCCACCATTGGGAATTATACTATTAATGTATTGGAATTTAAGAGCTCTTCCTTCCCATAATTTTATTAAGAGAAAAAAACCCAGGAGAATCTTAGTTGACATTAATATGACACAATTAACAATGTATTAAGCTGCCCTTTCAACCTAAAAGTTGAAACATTAGTATTTTCTATGTTTCAGATGAGTGAAATGAGATAATGTATTCATACATTAATTCAGCACACATTTCTTATGACCTCCCGTATACTGCATAGATCTGGGAGATAAATACAATGGAATACAATATAGAGATTCAAATTCTTTACCTTTAAGGATTTCATAATCTACTGGAGGAAGATTATGGCATCCCCTGTAACATAACTTGTTAAGTGTGGCAGTGAGGGCATACAAGGATGTCATGAGAGCAGAGTGGATGGACGTGCCCTGCTGGACTGAGAGGTGAAGGATTCCTGTGAGATGTGACACCTGAGCAGAGTGTTAACTAGAATATGATCTACATAAAAACAGCTAGCCTTTTTTATTTTTGAGCATTCACTGTGAGTTGGAATGAGTACTAAGTGTTTTCCATGCCTCATCACAATTTAGGATATCCTTAAAACAACCCAATGAATGTGTGTTGTTATTATCACCATTTTATAAACTTTGCAAGTGCAGAGCAGAGATCTGAACCCATGTTCTCTAGCTTCAGAGTTCAGCTCTTAACAAAGATGTCACACTATTATTTACTATGGCATATCACCTAGGAACATCACCAAAGCCACTTGTTCTTCTTGGATCCATTAATCACTCCTCCCCTGGGGCAATGAGCTTAATTCTATCTTGTGATAATTTTTCTTTCTGAAACAGGAATTTAATGATTTGGGTAGAAAGTAGACATACAGATACCAGCTTTGATATTGGTAGGCATCTCCCAAGATCTAGGGATTGAGTTTCTTTAAGAGTATCTGTTTAGAGCCATATTATTCACTATGGTCTTCTACATGGCACTGTACGGTACAGATAACATAGGACCACAGCCTAATCCCTCTCAGTCCCATGTTCCCTGGCATCTCACATGGACCCAGCAGCAAACACTCTGCCTGCCAATTTGGTCCTTCCTTGAAGACAAGCATTTTCTTTTGTATTCTGGAGACCAAAAAAAAGAAAAAAAAGATCTCTCATTAGCCTGCCAGAGCATTATAGAAATTCTGAGAAGTCAAGTTTAGCCTCATAATATATAAATGTTATTTATCTTGAATACTGCCAATTTGGCCCATTGGGAGAGTGACAAGGTTAGGTATATTTATTAACATTCTGTCAGGAAATTTCCCATGAGCAGTAGAGGTTTGTCAGAAAATTCAGTGTAAGCGATGGGAGTGAGTTGGACTAATTCTTAGCAGTTCCACACTGGCTCTGTTCACACCTTTCCTTTACAGACAACAAAATGTACTGAGCAGAGAGCTTGTTAAGAAGACATTCCTAAAAACATAATCTTTACACCAGGTTTCTTTCCCTTTTCCTTCTTTCACATATATAATTATTTCAGTTACTTGAGAAGCTACAAACACATATTTGAAGCATTTTTGAATAGGCAACGGCTTTTACTTATTTGCAGGTATCTTTTAACTCTCCCGGGGAGAGCTTTACTCCAAGGAACAGGATCAGCAAGAAGCTGGTATCTGTCATGTTTTTCACTCTGCTTTCACTAAAGAATTAGGAGTTTCAACCATTGGGTATAAGACCCATCAGGACAGAGATATCTAGCCTTTGAATTGGAACACCTGGGTCCCCATCTTGGACCTCCAGTTTGCTGGCTCTTTGGCCCTGGGTCAGTTATTTAAACTGCTGAGCTTTGCTTTTCTTGTCTGAAAGGTGAGGTTAATGACACCAATCTCGCAAGGTTTCTAATAAATATGAAATAAAATGAAAAATGTCTCAGTTAGTTGACCTGAGTACCTTTCAATTTTTAGTTCAAGCACTGCCTTCCCTGATGTGCCCAAGACGTAAAAGCCACCATTTATTGAGAAATTATGATGTTGCTATACACTATGAACATTCTTTGCATACTTCATGCCGTTGAATCCTCAGAATCCAGAGATAGGGAGAAAGTAGAGAAGAGTGAGGGGGAAATGGGGGGTAGAGAGAGAGAGAGAGAGATGGATGAGAGAGAGAGAGAGGAGAGAAGAGGAGAGGGGAAGGGAGGGGAGGGAAGAGAGAATGAATGAGTCCCTATCTTAATCTTAGTCAAGATATCCATCCTTTCTAAGCTGCAGCTTCCTTATCAGTAAAACATAATGCCCACATCTTAACTCTATTTTGATGACCGGGGGGATGATTGATATTACATGTTTCCCTACATGCCTGACACAAAAGAAACTTTAATAGATATAATCTGATGTTATTATTTGTGATGAAATTTCATTTTTGTTACAAGCATTTCTAGCATGTGTTGTGTTCCCACTTCTATTCATTGATTTCTAACTGTTCATTGAGATTTCTGCCTCTTCTTCTCCTGGGTGAGGAGACTGGAATCTATGCTTTTTCTTCTCTGTACAGCATCCATCACACAGAAATACTCATGAATTGTTCTTCAAGGGGGAAAAAATAAGGATGTATGGAGAAAAGAAGAAGGGAGGACACAGTAATGTGTCTGGTGAAGTGTCAGGAGCTGCACAGTATGGTTACCTAGCCCAGCAACACTGCAGAGGTGGCAGGTCAAGTTAGGTTCTAGACAGACTTTTTTTTTTTTTTTTTTTTAATAAAGTTGCCATTCCTATTGAAAAGTGATAGCTCTGCCTCCGGAAGCATTTGACAAAAACCAGAAGAGCAAAACAAACCAAACAAAAAATTGCTTGCCCATGATAGTGTGTAGATTGTAATGTATTCCCCCCTTCCTTTCTTTCTATAGGAGGCACTGATACCATGAGGGAGCCTTTTCACAAAGTAGCGTGTTCCCGTGGCTAGATCCAACAGCCAGCATTGCAGAGGGAGTTGAATCACTTCCATTCCATTTTGGCTGAGACGACTTGGCCTAGCCAAGGATGATTTTGGCCTAGAAAACTCAGATTTAGAATCCAGCCTGACCAGCCTGTTTCCAGTGCCAGGATTGCCCACCTGCTGCCTCCCCTCGTGTACAGAGAGAGTAGTTTCAAGGAATCAAGTGGAATAACCTTTGTGAGAGTGTTTGATACCAGTGGTGACAGTATCACCCCGTCCGAAGGTCTTACACAGTCTGTGCCTGCGACACCAGCCCATCCTTTCCATCTAGCCACATGTAGCCTTGTCTTTGTCCAGCGCAGCTCCC
Organism: Mormoops blainvillei; assembly: GCA_004026545.1. Lineage (NCBI taxonomy): Eukaryota > Metazoa > Chordata > Mammalia > Chiroptera > Mormoopidae > Mormoops > Mormoops blainvillei. The sequence continues at coordinate 61,636 of PVJD01003631.1, read as the reverse complement.
ACCCTTCCTTTGTGGTCTCAGACACAGGAGCAGCCTTTCTTAGCACACATATCTCTACCTCTTTTCACATCCTGGCCTTTTTGAAAGGTCGGGAGTTTTGAAAGGAAACGAAAGATGCAGGTTAACTATGTTCTGAAATTTGATGGCAGAGCTTGATGGGGTTTTCACAAGATTTTTGTTCTTTCTGCCACGGGGTTGAAAATACTTTAGAGATTTTTAAAAGATGGGATATTTTGAGTAAAAATGAAAATCATTAGCCACTCTTGGCAAATCAGAAGACATTGCAATACCGGGCCTGCATTCCCATGTGGCAAAAATTTGCTAGAGACAAGTCATGATTGTTTTAAACATTCTTTGGGTGGCTTCAGTCCCCACCATTTCCTACCATTTTAGTAACCCCAAAGGCCATGGCCAGTTCTAGTAATAACAGCTAAATATGAAAATGCTCGAACACTGGAATTCTTAAATCCAACCTACTTCATGAATTTGTATTACTTTCTTGAACTCTGGAGGCATTTGATCATGCAACCCATGCTATAAAGGAAAGGGAATTAAATACCAAGCCAGAAGTGATGCATAATATTAGTTCATTACAATATCTCTTTTTCTTTCCTTTACAACTTTGCACATACCCTGCCCCCACCCCCACCTAATACCATTACTCCCAATGGATGTTGAATTTCCCAAGCCTTACAGTGTATGGACCCAAAGAAAAAATTTGCTTCTAAGTCCTGCAGTCTTATTTCTCACTTCTGGCATTAAATGTCACTCAATCAAGAAGAGGTTACAAAAAATTAGTGAAATATCTATTGCCAAACTAATAGCACAATCTGTTCATGTCCCCATTTTACAAGTCCACTTTGCCCAAAGTAATCAAACCCTTCCATCTGTGAAACCTTCCACGGCAGGTCTTTTTCTATAAAGAAAGACCAACGAACTTCTTCACACATAATTCTCCATGGCAGAAAATTATTACCTTATTTTTTTCCATTTCAAGGATAAATATTTTTTTTCCTTCTAACTTTCCAAGTTTCATTTTAAAATGGAAATAGCCCGAAGCTAGGTGGTTGCCTTACTCTTTTTCATTTTCATTGAATCCATTCCTCAGTCCTTTTTCGCATTATGCCTATGATTTTTTTTCTGAAGTTTTGGTTACATAAATAAGCTTTTTTTTATATTTTAACTTGCATTTATATTGCTCTTCAGGTTTACGTTCTTGACTCTTGGAAGACTTGAGCATTTATTTTTTTTACCTCTATTATTCTTCATTATAATAATTTAAGTTGTGTGTCAGGGTGTGTGTGTGTGTGTGTGTGTGTGTGGTGTGTGTGTCTGTATTGGCATTTAAGAAAAACATTCTACATTCACATTCCACCACTTAAAACCCACCACACTCCCTCACAGCCTGTGATGTTTTTCAATGTTTATGAAATAGGCGAGCCCCCGAGTGAACTGTGTAACGTCCATGTCTGTTCAATTTCTGGCCCCCTGCAAACCTTCCAGATGACTGTTCAGTGACCTCAGGGTGAAATACAAATGCTTTATTACTTACAAGGTGCGTGAAGGTCTGCTGTCTCTCTCCCTTCCCAGCTGCATGTTTTTCATTCCTCCATCCAGATTCCAGCACAGCATACAACCCAACCCAGAGGGTTTTGAATAGCACAATGCAGCACTGGACATGTTTGTATGTATGCACTGAGTAACCACTGAAAGATTTTGTGCAAAGAAATGAAATTATGTTAGCTGTGCATTAGGAAGATTTCTCTGGGGAAACCATGTAGCAGGCTGTCTTCTAAAAAAAATGTTGGCATCTAAGAATTGCATCAGTGTACTTTTCTATTTGTTCAGACAAGGTGGTATTGAGAGACTGAACAGGTCTCTGGAAACAGGAAGGGGGACCAGAGATGAATGACACTTTTGAGAACGACAATTCTGCAGTTTAGATATGAAGAGGGAAAGAAGCCATCTAAGGAATGACTTTAAAGTTTTGAGCTTGAGTAAATGGAAAAACTGTGATGTCATTGACTAAGATATGGAACACACAATGGGTTTGGGGGGAGATGGGGCTGTGGAAAGTAGTAATAAATGGTGAATGGTACATTTATAGCAAAACATCGAACAGGTGGTTATAACTCAAATTATTGGATGAGATTAGAGACAAAAACCTGGGATCCTCTACTTAGAGGCAATAGCTGAATCCATGGCATGAGTTACACAAGGTCATCAAAGGAGAGAATATGGAACAATATCATTGAGGACAGAGCCTTGGGGGGAATGCATATTGAAGTGGTAAGTGATGAAAAACAAACTAAAGTAAAATTTAAGAATAAGAAATTGTCAGGTTTATTGCACCTAACGCTCACTTTCCATACATGATAACACCTTTATCTAGAAATTATAACACTGGGAAACTAATCCCTTCCACCAAAACAGGAACTATTTCTTTAGTCTGTGTGTGTGTGTGTATTTGTATTAATGAAAGTATTGCCTAATAGAGCAGATAAATTAGATGCTTCCAAATCCCACCTCTCCAAATGAAGTACACCTGGATGTCAAAGTGATTGACATAACACTAAAGCATAATAACCAGAAATTTAATTTATCTTCCAAGATCTTAATAGAGGATCCTCCTCAGGAGGAAACATTTCTTACTTATCAGGCTTAGAAATGAAATCTATTTACTTTTCGGTTGTTTTTCACCCTATCTATTTCTGTCATTTTCCTTTTTAATTACCAGAGATATTTATATGGAAAACAAGGCCCCCTCTTCTTCTTTCTGTGAGACCTCGTGGTTGATGTCTTGTTTCCTCCCATCATGCCAATTATTTAAGCTGCAGTAGAATCTCCCCTTAACTTGTATGATTTCCCTAAAGATTAGTATAAATGAGATTAGGTGTTAAAAGAAGGGTAAGTGAATAGAAACAGAACTGAGCTGTCTCATATTTAAGAGACAGTAGGCAGGATTTCAGAGGGAATTAGAAAAGTAAGGTAATGCAGGAATTCCACTGCACTAAATGAATGACAAACCAATGGCAATAGAGAAATACAGGCTGGTGAAACAAAACTCTTCCATTAGCTTCTGGGGCTGGAACACACCTTCCCACTGTGTTCTGGAAAGATGAACTTCCTCTTTGTCATACACCATTCAGAGAACTTTTTAGCTGTGAAAATGTTCAGAGTTCACCGTAAGAGTTGCCCAGCCACATCCATTCATTTCCATGGAACCCATGGGGTTCAGACACATAGAGACCTGTGGGAAGACCTGACGGGCCCTAAGGACCTACAACCAAATGAAGAGACAGTTAGGTTCCCTAAAAGAGACTCATCACAAAGATAGAACCTGACCCATGGGCTGAAATAGAATAGACTAGGATGCTGAAGAGAAGAGGTGGTTCCAGGTTAAGTTGGAAGCTTGTCCTAAACTTTCGTAGATCTTCTCTCGCTGCATTGTCTGTGGGTTTGGGGGACAAGATTATTTGCAAAGGCAAGTACTTTGTCACTCTGTGCCTTCCTGTTCTTCTGTGGGAGAACCTTCTGAAAGTACTTCCTCATGAAAAGAGGAAAGTGTTGTACTGGCTAGAGAGGGACAAGGGCCCAAGAATGCAATAGTCTACATATGGTTGCCAGTGCCACAGGGGACACAGTATAAACTTTCGAGGACACATGTGGTCTCTAGAACATGGGGTTGGAAATCCAATCGGTGTAAGAAGCTCTTTTCTCACTCAAGAATTTCTGGAAAATAATTTGAGAGGGAGATCCTTGGGCGAGGCTAGTCTTTTTGCTAATCATACAGGTGAACAGGTGAATGCTCAGCTAAGCGGGGTGCATGGGGAACTTCCTGGTTTTAGCTTATGGGCTTGCTCTTTTTTCATCAGCATGAGATCATTTTTTAAAATTAAACATTACAACACAAATGAATCCATTTCTCATCATTTCTATTCCATGGTCTAAACATTTATTTCTTGGCTGCCCCTCTTCCTATAGACAGGAAGTGGCGGAAGACACACCAGGGAGCCATGTGTGTCTCCCTTGACAACCTGGGGGCAACTTGAAGACTCTCTTCCAAGAGTGCCCTTGGCCCTTCTCGGAACTGAGATTGGCGCAAGGGGCCCCACTGCCGTAACAGCAGCAAGAGTGCATGACATATAGTGATGCCCCAGGATATTTTGTTAGTTCTAGTTGAGTCCAAGGACTATGTAGCCAAAACTCACTCTCAGCAACCTGTTGCCTGTTAAAGGAAAAGAAAGAGCAACGCTAGTCCCAAGCAATGGGGACAATCAGTTCATTTGGAAAGACTGACTGAATGGAGCTCCTGGGAGGCTTTTCAGAGACAAATTTTCGACTTTGAAAAGGAATATTTCACCTTTTTATTCTGCTTGGGGAGCTCAAGAAGAGGAAAGGGGAGACATGAAGAGTGTTTCTTTGTGTCCTGCATAGGAAGCTTTGATCACTTTCGAAGTGCTGCAAACACAGGCAGACCAGGGAGGAAGCTGCCTGCTCTTGGATCCAGGGCTCTACTCGCCCAGGCAAAGTTCATTATCATGCTGGCCTCTGGCCACTTCAGGTGCAGTCAGTTGAAAGGAAAAGAAAGAACTGTATGAGGATGAAATTGTCTTGCAAAGAGGGCTTCAGAGGAGGAACCTGGTGGAAAAAAAATGGTAGAGGTTTTGGAGGTGCATTATCAATGTGTCTTTGATTCTACCTCTTCTTCCACTTTATTCACCTGCTTTTGTTTGGCAGTGTTGCCTCAACCCATTTCCCTCCCACCCCCATTCCCAAGGACAGTGTTAAGGCCTGTCTGCTTGAAAGGGAATGACATTCCTCCTTTCATAATCGACCATTTAAAGATGCAAGGCAACAATTCCTTCTTTGTGGAAACTTTTCTGGTTTTTTTCTGATCCTGTTTTGTAATGGAACTCTTATTCAGTCCCCCCAAGCTCATTGCACAGAAGTGATCACAAAGTCACATTATCAGGAGGTGGTCCAGACCATCTGGTTCAACTGTTTTCTGCCTCTATAGCCATGGAAAGGAATTTTTCTCACTATTCAAGAGGTTCTCCGAGCCTCCTCCGCAATAAGCCAGGTCATCCTAGCACTAGGGAATAATGCTTACTAATGATACATGATACATACAGATTGCTACCATGCTAGGTGTTTCATAGGTAGTGTAGGGTATGAATGAAGAGTGTGACTTCCAGAGCCAGAGGCGTTGGGTCCAAATCCTGCCATTCAATCGCTCTGTGATCTTGGCCAAGTTACTTATCTAATTGACAAATTTCTAATCCACAATTATCCCCTTTGTACTATGAGAATAATTGTAGCTATTGTGAGTTGTTGTCAGTGTTAAGTGAGATCATCTAAGGTAGAGCACCTATCATAGTACCTGACATATAGTAAAAAAAAATATTATTTATTATTAATTATAATTCTTATTATTCATTTCTTATCTCCAAATGCTTAAGTGTAACTTTCAGCACCCTGTTATATGGCAAGGATCATAGACTCTGAGTTGGTCCACAGTAAAGCTGGTGGCTGAAGATCAGTGGAATGATAAGTTTATGATAACCTGGCACATCTTCTTCTCCAGATCATGAATGTTAATTAAGTCTTTGCTCAAGAAGCCAACTGGCAGTGCTGCCTTAGATTGTTGAATTAAAGGATGATTATATCAGATTTTCTCATTTTTGAGCTTTTAGAACCTAGGAAAAGAGAAAGGCAAAACTTTATCTTGCCTACCTATAGTAAATATATTCTGCTTTTTGTCTGTCTTCTCTCTGTTTATCTCTATCTCTCTCTATATCTTTCCCTTTCCCTCCTTTGTCTTTCTCCCTCTTTCACACACACACCCCTTCCAGAATATTTCATCTACCTAAACGAATGTTATGAGGAATTATAGAATTTGCTTGCATAAAGTACTATAAGCTGCTCTAAGGAAAGGTAAAATCCTCAAACTCTTCGAGTTTTGGAGGGTTTTTTTTTTTTCACCATTCCTAATAATAATTCTCTTGTCGTTAGTCAACTTCAGGTATCACCCACTACTTTTTGTGATAACACCTATTGAATTGTTAGCAATTACGCAGAACTCCCCAAATTCTGCAAGCTCTGTGCTAAATCACCAATGCTATTTCCTGTAGTAGAGCGCCCCCTAGCACCTCCGCACACCTCTCAGTTTAATTTGCTATCTGAGACCCCTAAAAACAGCTGCTACATACAGTGGCAGCTTTCACCATGTAGAGATCTAGGTTCTCCAAGAATTTACGTGGCCAGCATTAGTCTCCTGATATTTGTTCACTTGATTTCACAGCAACTGGAAATAGGGAAGGAGAGTTTTTGGATAGCCTCACCTGCTCCAAAGCCAATCAGGAGTCTTTCTCTCAGGTCAATTGAATTTAAAAGTCCCATTAATTTTATGAAGTCAAGTTAATTCTCTTAACCTGATAGCGACCTTCCTGTGGAATAATTGTAGTAAAAGAGTGGGCACACTTTTTAAAAGATTGTTTGTGTGTGTGTGTGTGTGTGTGTGTGTGTGAGAGAGAGAGAGAGAGAGAGACAGAGAGAGAGAGAGGGAGGAGGGAGAGGGAGAGAGAGGGAAAGAAAGAGACAGAGAGACAGAGAGAGATGCAGTAAAGACTGGCTGACTTCAGATTTATGGAGTTTACTTCTTGGTTTATCCACGATATGAAGAGATTTTTGGCTGCTGTCTTACTTGTGTTTAATTTGGGGAGCCCACCTCGGCATTAGATGAAAGACTTGGGTCCTCCTTTTAAAGCTTTGCACGTCCAGGAAGAATGTGGTAGGTGCATGCAACAGAAAATAAGAGTGTATTGCTTCAAACTCTCTCTGAAGGCGAGAGGGGTGCGGGGGAGAGGAGGAGGAGTGAGATATTTTAAAAATAAGACACGCTGCTAAGTTCCCTGCCACCCTCCGTTCATGCTGAGTGGAGTGTAAGCAACAAGTGTCAAACAGTTCCTCCAGACATCAGCTATTTAAAGACGCACGTGCTGGAAGTTCTGTGAATTGCCCCTGTCTTGTCCCTGGTGAGGGTCACAGTGGTGGTGGCGGTGACGCCATGTTGGAGGTGGACGTCTGCCTCAGAGAAACTTTTATCACCAATGATTGTGTGTGGGAATGTGTTTATGCATTTGGGAAGTCCGAAAAATTAGGAGAAGGAATGACAGCTCAGGAATGACTTAAACTGAGTGATTTATAAATGTATGAAGCAAGAGAAAGGTCACGAGTTCTCATCCCCTGTAAAATTATCATATTGTCCTTGAGAAATTGGCTTATAGGCCAAGAAATTGTACCAGGAGAGGAATGATTCTTTAAATTTAATTTTAAACTTTTCTCTATGGATTTACCTAAAGCAGATGGAGAAATATAAGTCATGACTCTTCTCTTTTGTAATGTGTTGAATCCCAGCAGTTAAGGACTTCTTATAGGAGAAAGTAAGTTTACCTGTGTGAGATAGTAATGTCAAGGATTAAAAAAAAAGTAGTGTAAGGTCTCCCTCTAGGTTTCAGAATTTTTAGTATTTTGGTGACTTAATCTTTATTGTAGTGAATGTGCCTCCCCCTTCACCAGCTCATTTGGTGTTTTCTTATCACATTCATGCTTAAAACTCTGCAGAAGGCCATAAAAGTTTTTCATACAAGCTGCTCTTCATTTTCTACAAATTCAGACTTGACTCCTTTCCTTCATTCTAATCTCAGCTCTACTATTACTTGGTAAGTAGAGGAGCTCCAAAAATGTCATTTTATAAGCCTCTGGGGGTTGTTTCTTCAGGTTTTGTGTGGCAATGAAATAAGTTAGTTATCCCTGGCTCTTTGTTGGTGACGAACTTAACTACTCCTTCCTTTCTGGTTGGAGATGACGCTGGGCTCAACTTGTCCTACTGCCTTGGATGAATCAGACACCCAAACAGAAACACTGCCCTGAGGGAGAAGACAGGTAGGCTGAGAAAAGAGGGATGATTAATTGAAGGTAGCATTTCTAGAAAAGAACATTTGTTTTGTTTTTCAACCCCCCACCTCTCTCTTCCGTTTGAGGAATAGAACAAAACGGAGGTATATTTCGGTTCTGTGGGACACAGTGCACACTGCGATCGGATCTCTTCAAGCAAACTGACTTTGAGAGACATCATGGTTGTGATTTGTGCGTGAGTGTGTGTGTGTTTCTTGCCTTTTGTTTTCCGGATTCTTCTGCAGGCACTGCAAGTTGACACATTTGCAGAAAGAGATAAGAAGCAGCTGAGCAGAGAAAAATCACAACCCGTGTAGTCACTGTGTGGCTACTTATAAAATGGTCCGGTACCCTATCTTTAGTTAGTCCCCTAGCGGGGGAGGAGAAGCTGTGAGCTTTTGTTTATGATGTTAAATAGGGAATACTGTGTGTCAAAAGGAGTGGACTTCCTTATCTGCTTTTTACAGCCACAGGAGAGGAGGTGCGGGTTGGAAGTTCTGCTTCCCAACTTTTTTTCTACCTTCTGATTCACATTGTCTCATACAGAAAACTTCTGTCTGTCAAATGAAGAACGAGTGCTGTTGTTAGCCATTATAGCCTCGCTCATGTTTCCCTGAGATCCATCTCTGCAGGGAATATCCTGGTTCTGCCACCGGTAGAGTAATGCTTTCGTTTTTTCCTTCTATATTTATACCCAGTTTTTCTTCTTCAACTTGGAGTCATAATATTGAATAAAAACTGAGTCTGGGATTGATATTCTTGGGTTTCTGGATGGAGTGCTCAGATATCTTTAGTATATTACATAGAAAAGGTAATAACTTGGTAAGAAAACCCATTTTATTCCTTCCATCCCCTTCCCCCACCTTTCTCTTTGCTTGTCATGGGTGCAGATGGCCATTCAGTCAGGTATACCAGGGGGGCGATTGCTGATGAACTTGAACTATGAATGACACTGGTTATGGGTTACCCTGAAATTTCCCTTAGGCTTGAAAATATATTTTCTGTTTTATACTTTTTAAATATGTGTGATATGTTAAAATATATGTGTTAAACCTGTTATTATCTTAAAGAGATGCCAGTCCTGTTTATCATAAGTGAATATACACATACTATATATTTATTCTTTTTTATTAAGTTTACTGAGGTGACATTGGTTAATAAGAGCACATAGGTTTCAAGTGTACATTTTTACGATATGTGATCTGTAAATTGCATTGTGTGCCCACCACCCAAAGTCAAGTCATCTTCTGTCACCATGTATTTGGCCTCCTTAAGCCTTTAGAACCCCTTACCTCCTTCCTTCTGGTAACTTCCATACTGTTGTCTGTGTCTATGAGTTTCAACTTTCTATCTCATATATCATATAAGTTATTCATATCTCTGTATATTCTTTTTTATAAGGGTCTAACCAAAATTATAGCATTGTAAGAAAGAGAGAAAAAAGACAGACAAATCTTGGGGTCCCCTCAGGTAGGAAGGATGACATTTCTTAATACAGCAGTAAAAATAAAGTGATTAATGAAAACATTAAAATAAAACATAAAGCCCTTCTTCATTTAAGGCCAGCAGAACTAAGCTAAACCAGAAGACAGAGAGTCCTGTGTTGGGGAGTACTTTTGCAAGGCCCTCACCCTCACCCCACAGCCACTCACAATATAGGTGTGTATTGTCTCTGCATGATTTAGCATCCGGTGCTATCCTGCATCTCTCAGTTTGGGGGCTGGACTCCTCAGCATCCTTGCCACATTACAAAAATAGCCCACCCGCTCTCACAGCCATAGCCCTACCCCCTCACCGCCCACAGCATCACAGAAGAGCAGGCAGGCCTCAGTTCTCAAAAGGGTTATATTTCCACAGTTACTTTATGAATTATCAGAGCTCACAGTATGCTTTCCCAGAGATAGAATGATTCTATTTCCAGAACTCAAATGCCAACTAACTCAGAACATTCCCAGTAACCGAGCAGAGAGCTACTATAATCGAGTGCTGGGTCACATAGGAAATACGTGCTGAAGGGATTTGACTTGGAATTCTAGTTTAGAATGTCACAAACACAGTTCTTATCACTGAAGATTTGGTAACAAGATCTGGGCTACCCAACCGTGCACTTTCTGCCCTAAAGATTCCATTCAGGGTAGCTCTTGTACCTGGGTCAGGGTCAGGGTCAGGGTTCAGAGGGGATTTGAAGACAAGAAAGGGGCTCCAGCTGGAAAGGCATGGTGAGGTGCTGAACTGGGTGTTCTAGGGTGGAGTGAAGAGGAGAGTTAGACATATTTGAGGGGAATGAATAATAATAGGAGCAGTGGGATGGGGAGATGATGGGAGGAGGGGTGAAAGTTGACAGCGTGAGGCTTCAGTGTTTCATAAAGAAGAGAAGCCTGTAGTTCTTTGTGGAGCACCCCATCCTCTGTGTGTCAGAAGTGAGCAAAGCTGACTGAGATGCAGCCAAGACTTCCCGTAAGAATGAGGAGATAGGAAAATATGCAGACTAGCATTCACAGAGAGGATCTGTTCAGCCCCAGGCTAGAAATCCAATAAGAGCACAGGAAGGAGAGATTTATTCTGATTTGAGGATTAGGAAGCAGTTGGAGTAGGCCTGAGGATTTGAATGACCTGAGCTAGGTGGGGGATAGAAGGGTAAACCCAGTCCAGGAAGAGGGTGGGTGAGGTCAAAGTCCAGAGGTGGTGCAGTTCCGGGTTGGAGTTGGGGGCAAGAATGAAGACATGCCTACAGAGTAGAGGATTAGAAAGATGGGAAGCCATGATTTTACCTTCTGGAACAGATTTTCTTCTTCAGCACCATTTATTCTCCTTGGCCTCCAGAGAAACCCTAGCTCCATAGGAAAGCAGAAACTGTAGTGGGATAGGAAGAGTGAGGATGGGAGGGGATGCCGAGGAGAGGACCTCGGACTCTGAGAACCCCAGCTGAAGACTGGTGGTCAAGAAGTCCTTTGCCGACTTCCTGCTTCTTCTCTTGCCCAAATGCCGCGCAGTCCATCATGTGACTTCCAGATGCAGATATGGTGGGAGTAAGGAGAGAAGCATGATTTTGGAGGTCACATTATGCCTGAAAGTCTCTCAAACACAGCTGTAGAGACACACAGGGGAAGAGAATTTTTGTATGATCTGGGGAGGGCCTGGCACGCCGGTTCACACATTGTTCATACATTGTAAGAAAGACTGAGTCTGTGTTTCATGAAATCTTAAGCCCCTGTTTTCTCAAGTCCCTCCTGCCCACAACATCCTCTAAAAAGACAAGTGATGTGCCTAGTTCTCAAGTTTCTCCTTAGGCAACAGTTATCCTTGTAGTGCGGTTGCCAAGGTTGGGGTGTAGGGTGTGGTTGCTCTCTGAGACATCAGAAAAAAAGAGAAGGAAAAGGGAAAGAAAAATCTTTGCAAATATTTGTAAAAGTTGAAATGGCCGTTTTGGCTTCAGGAATTAGGAGAGAGAAAAAATGCAGACAGAGGGGCTTTGCTGCACATACAAGTAGCCTTTCAAAGGAGAGAGAGCCTCACATTTCAGAGACAGCAAATGGCTATTGACATTCTGGGAGTCCTGGAGAAAGTGGATGATGGTTCCTGGGTCAATTATCAGCACAGATAGTAACAAGGCGAAGGAGGGCCTCTTAGACTCCACTTTCTCTATTGACTTTTAGGACCAGACTGTATGACCACTGCTGGGATTCCATCTGCAAGATCCCTGCCCTTTCAATATGTGAGTGTCTGTGATTATGTGCACAGCACTCTCTCTGGCTTACATGCTTAACCCCAGTCTTAATAATGAATCACTCGGGAAACTAAATTCCAGTCACTCATTATCTCTTGACCGTGGGCAAGTGGAGAGACACAAAGACTTTATATTAAGATTTCTAGCAACTTGGAAGTCATAATGTTAAGCCTTAAACAGCATTCTTTCATAGAATTCTCTTATTAACCATATGTATAGCAGCCTAAGTGGTCAGTCATAGAATATCACATCCATATACATACTCTGTAAGTTAGGGCATAAGTTAAACCCTACCAACCCTACCATCTAAATAAACATGCTAAAATTTGAGTATTGTCTACACCTTGATATACGTTGGAAGGTTGAACGATATCTCTTTGCTTTAGCTGAATTCAGGTGAAATAGGGGAAATGCTCAACTTCTATTAAAGCATCTTTTAGTATATTTATAAATTGTGTGTGTGTGTGTTATTCACTAGTAATCAGATATAAGCATGTTAACAATCAAATTAGGAACATGTTCACAATCAAATTAGGAGATAGTGGATTTTTATGTCAGTTTTACTATTGTTTTAGGTATCATTGAGCACTTTCTCTCTCTGGGATTTAGTTTCTTTATCTGTAAAATGAGAGATTTGAAGTAATCAGTGGTTCTTCAATGTTCGGGGATCATGAACCTCTTTAAAAATCTGAAGAAATATATTTGTACCTTCTTCTCAGAAGAAAAATGCATACCCAGACTACATGGAATGCAGTTTCAGGAAGTAATTTTTCAGACCATGTTTAGGGTTATCATCTAGAATCATAGAAATTGTACACTACATAATTATGTAACATAGATTCATGCAATTCCATGGAGGCATAACTCACATAGACAGTGGTGTAAAGGACATCCTATCAGAGATATGCAAAGAGGTGACCTTCATTATAGCTGTTCCTTGAACTCTAGGCTAAGAACTCTTCATCCAAATAAACTCTAAGGTTCTTTATGGATCTGAATGTTTCTAATTCCAAAAATGCCATTATTATTATCAACGACCCTATATTAGTCAACTCAAGCTGCATAACAAAATACAACAGACTGGATGGCTTAAACAAGAGAAACAGATTTTCCCACAGTTTTGGAGCTGACAGACTAAGAGCAAGGTGTCAGCAGGTCAGGTTTCTCCTAAGGCCTCTCTCCTTGGTTTGCAGGCGGTTACCTTCTGTCTGCCCCACATGACATTTTCCTCTGTGACCACACACTCCTAGTGTTTCGTTCTCTTCTAAGGACACCAGTTCTACGTATGACCTCATTTAACTTAACTATCTCTTTAAGGGCCCGTTCTCTAGACACAGTCCCACTGGGGGTTAAAGCTTCCACATATGAATTTTGGTAGAATGCAATGCAGTCCATAATGAACCCAAACTGGTAAATCATTGCAGAGAGTAATAGTTCACAACTAGGTAAATTAAAACCTCTTTCAAATTCCTTCCATGTCAAAAACACAAATGGGCCTATCAAAAATCAGAATAAAATATGCTGTTGGAAAAATGGGAATTTATAATTGACAACCAAAATCTATCTGCTACTGTATTATGAAAGAGAACACTTTTGCAGAGATTTATAATAGTAAAAAAATTTTTTTTTTAATTTGATGTTGTAAAGATAAGTTAACTTTGTAATTGTCCATCAAGATCCCTGGTCAAGTGTTATACATACTGGAGGAGGGAATGAATTAGGAGAGAAGAAACTATAATAACCTATAAATATTTTTAGTTTTTGTTTTCCTTTGCACCATGCATGTAATCATCTTTGTATGACGTAAGTCAAGCTACCAAAAGTCTCTCCTGCATCTGGTGAGTGGGGGTGGGGGCAGTTGGGGGTTGATACTTCTGCTATTCTCAGTTTTCCTTTAACTGTAGTGGGAGAGTGGAGGCTGAGGAGAAAACACCGAGAGTTTCTTGTAGTTGTTTAAGTGTATTATTGCTCCCCCAGTGCCTCATTTAGTAACCACCATTTGCTGAGTAACTCCCAAAGCAACAACCATCCTACGCCAACCCAAAGCCCCCTTATCCCCGCAGGAACTAAATACGAGAGATGGGCAAGGAGAAGAGGATTCAAAAATTTACCAGATGTTATTCCTAAAGCTTTACCATGACTCCATGGCTGTTTAATTTACTTGGTAGTGACTTGGGCCTATTCATCAGTGGTATTACAGCCCCCCCCCCACCAAGAATATGCAGCTCTCTCCAATAGCACATTGTCCTTTCATCCTTCTCTCTTTTGAGGCACTGACCTTTCTCTGTTCATCTTCTGAACACCAACAAAGTACACATTTTAGGAAATTACATCTATCGAGCATGATGGCTCCCTCTGGGATGCTTCACTCCCCCGCCCCCCAATACTCACACACACTCCCTTGGATGAAATGGCTCGCTCCCTGCCTGAATGGGGCTAAGATGCATGTTTCTGGAGAGTGCTACCTTCCATCCCTCTTCCACCACCCCTCCCTCGTGAATTCTCTTCTTGATTCCAGGGAATCCACAGTAAATACCTTGTCATCTACATTTATTTGCTTGAAATTAAGAGGTGGGTGGTTGGCCAAGCCAGACAGGAGGAAGATACAGTAGGGGAAATAAACAGTAGGTGCAAGCTTGCCAGCTGGTATTATTATTCCCAAGCTGTACAGCTTGTTGGTCTCAGTCTCTATTATACACATTTAAATTTAGAAAATCGGAGAATCTATATGAGACAGTCTATAGTTAAGTAAGTTGCCTAATATCTGCCAATTAATGTTAGAGCCAAGAATTAAAGTCCAGATATTTTCATTTCTAGTACAGGATGACAATACATCTGTCAACCATATTGTATTATTTGGAAATCATACATAATAGAGTTCTCTATTCATTAGTTTAAAACTTGGTTTAACAGGACAAAAATGTGGTATTTCTCTGGTATAACTTTTCAAAAGCCTTCTGATTTTCTTAGGCACCAAGGAATGTCCACATGCTTTTTGTCTTCTTTCTCTCTCCTTTTTTTTTTATAGCTTAAACATAGGCTCTGTGCTCATAGTTATTAGTGATTGTATTGCTCACATCAGAGTTATTTTTTGGAATATTGTTTCACTTTGAATTTTTGCATTAAATATTACACATGTACCTGCTGGGAGGTAAAGGACAAGGGCTGTGTAAACTGTCACCTAGTAGCCAATGCTCTGAATCAATCCTGTGTTACATCATTTGTTTCATTTTATTACAGAGTTAGCATTTTGGCATGGGTAGCTTGTGATGAACATTGTTATTTTTTTTTAAAAAAGAAGAAAATTAGAGAAAATAATTTGATCACAGATCTCCTTCTGAAAGCATCACTCTAATATTTCATTATATGCAGAAAGTGGTAATTAATGAGAGAGAATTGTTTCCTAAGCATACATATGAATGTTTATTGAGGAGAAAGCATATCATTTAATTAATAAAATGAAGGATCACTTAATTTTTTTGAGCACAAATATTATGTGGGGGTGTTTGGTAATTCATTTAAGTTGTTACATTGTGGCGGAAGATGAGGAATGCAGTTATTCATTCTTCAGGATTTGTGTATGATTCTAATATGTGGTCACTTTTCACATTGTGTTTCACATATTCTTAAGGATGGGACTCTAACTGTCCTATTCAGGATTGCAAATATGTCTGTTGTTTCTGTTATGTTACTTATGGTTTTTAAGCTAACTATAGCCTTGCTACTTTTTTCCAGCTTATCCTATCAGCTTTAAGAAGGATATGTTTATTCAACAAATGTTTATTAAGCTCTTGACATGCATTGTTGTAGGTCCTAGACAGTCAGAAGTTGTCAAACAAACAAAAACATCTACCCCCACGGAACATACATTTTTGTGTGTTTTTGATCATAGATTTATATTTTTTCATTCTCTCATATATTTTGTATATTCCAAGGTTATGTTATTAGATGCATACAGATTCAAGACTGTTATACAAACCCTGGTTAATTGTTTTGCTCAAGATATAACGATGCTTTTGGTGGTAAAGTCTACTTTTTTCAGACTAATATTTTCATATCTGTTTTCTTTTGGTTAAATTTTCCAATGTTATGAGTTGGACTGTTGATTTGAAGAAAAGGTAGTTATGCTTCTCTAGGTCACCCACAGCCCCAGGCTGCTCTTCTCCTGTGGCTTAGCCGTTCTGCCTTGGGCCATCACCCAGTTCAGGCTTTTCTCCGTGAGACAAAGGAAACTTCTGTCTTATTTAAACACAGTTATGTGGTCTAAGTTAAAGACAGCCAAACAATATCCTAATTAATGTACCCAGCAAATGTCAACCAAAAAAAATAAAATAAAATAACCCACCACCAACAGAAAATGTGCCAGTGTTCTCATTCACATGGCTGTAGTTGGCTCATCTCTACATCCACATTCCAGAAAAGAGACAAAAGCAAAGGAGAAAGCAAGCAGAAAACAAGCATCAGCCTTTTAGTGTGTGATGTGGAAGGTGCACACTTCACTTGTATTGCATTTAACAAAAGAAGGCTAAAGTAATTTAGACCATAGATTTTAGCAGTTGGGTGATTTGGATACATAGCCTGTATGTGACTATGGGAAAGTCACAATTCGTGCCTCTTTTTCCTGTGTTGTAAGACATGGACAATACTAATATCTAGTTTATAAGCATTGAGAAGATGTTGCTTATTATTCTTGTTTTAAAGCCACCACAAGCAAGTTGGTAGTGGTGGTGGCACTGGTAGCAGTGATAATATGCTTAAGTCGATTTTGCCATGTCATAATAGTTTCTTTTATTCACTATTGCTTCTTCAATAACACTCCTTTTCTCTGGGATCATTTTCTTCATATTGAAATGCCTCCATTAGTTGTTATGCCGGTGGTAGTCTGTGAGTGAAAACCTCTCTCAAACTTTCTTTTTTAAAAAATTATACTTTATTGATTATGCTATTACAGTTGTCCCAATTTTCTTCCTATGCCCCCATTCACCCAGCACCCCCCACTTGCTCAGACCATCCCTACACCATTGGGTCATGTATGTAAGTTCTTTGGCTGCTCCATTTCCTGTACTGTACTTTACAGTTCCATAGCTATTCTGAAACTTTGTTTAGTTTGTTTTTTTAGATTCAATTGTTGATAGATACGTATTTATTACCATTTTATTGTTCATAGTTTTGATCTTCTTTTTCTTAAATAAGTCCCTTTAACATTTCATATAATAATGGTTTGGCGATGATGAACTCCTTTAGTTTTTTCTTGTTGGGGAAGCTCTTTAGCTACCCTTCAACTCTTAAGTGAGAGCTTTGCTGGGTAGAGCAACCTTGGCTGCAAGTCCCTGCTTTCCATGACTTTGAATATTTCTTGCCAATCCCTTCTAGCCTACAAAGTTTCTTTTGCGAAATCAGCTGACTGTCTTATGGGAACTCCCCTGTAGGTAGCTAACTTCTTTTCTCTTGTTGCATTTAAGATTCTTTATCTTTAACCCTTGGTTTTTTAATTATGATGTGTCTTGGCATGGGCCTTTTTGAATCCAACTTGTTTGGGACCCTCTGTGTTTCCTGGACTGACATGTCTATTTCCTTCGCCAAATTAGGGAAATTTTCTTTCATTATTTTTTCAAATAGATTTCCAATTTCTTGTTCTTTCTCTTCTCCTTCTGGCACACCTGTGAGGTGAATGTTGGAACACTTGAAGTTGTCCCAGAGGCTGCTTACACTATCCTTGTTTTTTCAGATTTTTAAAAAAGATTTTATTTATTTTATTTTAGACAGAGGAGAAGGGAAGGAGAAAGGGAGAGAAGCATCAATGTGTGGTTGCCTCTTAAGTGCCCCGCACTGGGGACCTGGCCTGTAACCCAGGCATGTGTCCTGACTGGGGAATTGAACCAGCGACCCTTTGGTTTGCAGGCTGACCCTCAATCCACTGAGCTACACCAGCCAGGGCTGATTCTTTTTTCTTCTTGTTATTCTGATTGGTTGTTTTTTGCTCTCTTATGTTCCAAATCATTGATTTGATTCTCAGCTTCCTCCCCAGATATTCCTCCCAATTTTTTTTCTACCACATGTGGATGTGGGACCAGCCTGTTCCACATCTCTACTCCTTCTACCTGTCTGGATGGATGTGATTTCTTTAATTCTGTAGTTCTCAGACCTTCATTGAACTCTATTTCTGATGGTTCTGAGTGATGTTTTTTTCTATATTTCAGTTGTAATTTTGAGGTGGTTATGTGAGGAGGTGAACTGTTTCCCTGTAAATTTGTTCTTTATTTTAATTAATGTATCCTTCATTTCTGACTGGGTCTTTTTTATACTGTCCTCACTAAGTTCCTTGAACATCCTTATAACCAATGTTTTGAACTCTACATCTGATAGATTGCTTATTTCCATTTTGTTTATTTCTTTTTCTGGAGTTTTGATCTGTTCTTTCATTTAGGCCATGTTTCCTTGTCTCCTCATTTGGTCAGCCTCCTTGTGTTTGTTTCTGTGCATTAGGTAGAGGTGTCATGATCCCGTGTCTTGGTAGTGTGGCCTAATGTGATAGGTGTCCTGTAGGGTCCAGTGGCACAGCCTTCCCTATCACCCAAGCTGGGTACTTGAGGTGTGCCCTTCATGTTGGCTGAGTGTACCTTCCTCTTTCAGTTGAGCCTTGATTGCTGTTGGCAGGTCAATGGGAGGGATTTACGCAGGCCAGTCAACTTCAAGGACTGGCTTTGACCACTGACCAACCTCCGCCCTCCATGGGGGATCAGCTGTGGATGTGCAGGGTGGTGCTGCTCCAACATGGTTTGTAGCTGTCCACTGGGTGTGCTGGCTCTGAGGCTTCTCTGGTAGTATAGGCCAAAGTCAGCCCCAATCTGTGTTCTGCCTGGGGCCACCCTGCAAGAGCTAAAAAGCAATCTGAGGTAGCTGCTACTTGTGTTGGGCTGAAGATTCCTAGGCAAAGCCAAGCTAAGAATCTAGGTTGGCTACTGCTTGTGCCAGGCCTGGGGCCACTTAGCAAGAGTTACAGGGGCTGAGAGCTCACTGAGACTGGCTGTTGCTTGTGTGATAGGGTTTAGAAAGTTGTGAAGCATGAGCCAAGAGCAGCCATTCATATGGAAAAGTCATGGTTAACAGTTTGGATAGGTGCATAAGTTGAGTGAGATGGAATCTCACTGGTTCTTCAGGGTGGGGCAAATAGTGTCAGCGGGGTTGATGAAGTCTCAGATCTGGCACCAGCCTGCTGGCTCTGTGGCTTTGTATGGGGAAGGCTCAGAAAAAGGACAGTGGCCTCTGCTTACCTACCTGTCTGAGAGAAAACTGTCGTCCAGCTCCTGCCTTGATACCAGACACTTCATTTCTTCCCTGTATACCACTGGTGCCTTTCAAGCTGCTACTCAGTGCTGGAACTCAGAGAGAGTGAATCTGAGTAAGTCTGTGTGTGGGTTCTTTAAGGTGAACTGCTTGGGACTCCAGAAGTTTCTTCCACTGACTCAATCCCAGCTGGTTTTTGCAGCCAGAAATTGTGGGGACCTATCTTCCTGGCACTGGAACCCTGGGCCGGGTGTTCTGGGGTGGGGTTGGGACTCCTCACTCCTGAGATAGTCCTCCCAATTTTTTTCCCACCACATGTGGTTGTGGGACCAGCCTGTTCCACATCTCCACTCCTCCTACCTGTCTGGATGGATGTAGTTTCTTTAATTCTGTAGTTGTCAGACCTTCATTGAACTCTATTTCTGATGGTTCTGAGTGATGGTTTTTCTATATTTTAGTTGTAATTTTGAGATGGTTGTGTGAGGAGGTGAACTGTGTTTACCTATGCCACCATCTTGACCAGAAGTCTCTCAAAGTTTATCTGAAAATGTCTTGGGTTTCCTTCTACTCTTAAATGATTTGCCTAGATAATAAATCTATATTGATTTATTTTTTCATTACAAGGATATTATCTTCATTGTTTTGTGAGTGCTACTTAAAAGCAATCTGTTGATTTTAAGATTTTTATTTCAGTTGATAATTTTTTGTTTCATTATAATGAACCAAGGTATAGCTGTTTGTTTTTCTTGTTTAGGATCCTTAAATATAAAAACTTACATGACTTAAGTCTGAAAAAATTTGTAACTATTATTATTATTTTTGAATATTGCCCTTTTCTCTGTTTATTCTCTCCTAGAATTTTTAATAGTTGTATATTGGACTTTGCATTTGATCTTTCATAATGTTTAATCTCTTTTATATTTTCTAAATCTTTCTCCCTGTGCTATATTTTAGGGACTTTCCTCAGTTCTGTTTTCTAGTTCATTAATTCTTTATTTATCTAGATCTACATAATTCATCCACTGGATTTTTAAAAATATTTCATTGAGTATGTTGTACTTTCAAAAGATTTTAGTTCTTTCCTAGTTCATGAACACAATACCTTCCACCCCACCCCATGGTTGCTGTAATTCATTGAATCATTTCAACCATATTTATTTTGGCAATTCCTTTCAGATTATTATTATCTCATGTTATACTGGTTTCCTGATTCTCCCATGGATGTCTACTAACTCTCTATTATGGTAGATTATCTTCTTACTGAGTATTACTTTTTTCTTATAATCTCATTTTACAACATATTGATGTTCCATAGGACTCATGCATGCCTCACTCTTGAATAATATTCTAGAGGAAGAGTCCAGCTTCTTATGACATTGAAATGTTATATGATATTAAACAGGTCATTCTCTGTCTCTGTATCACAGCTTCTCTGACACTTTTAGCTGTCCTCTAAATACCTCTCTTTCTCTTGTCCATAACAGCTCCTGAGGAGGAATGGCCTTATCTTGGTTAGAGCGAACAGAATCGTTCTGCTTTTTGTCCCAGGATGTTAAAGATACATGTCTTTATTTAAGGGAATTCAGACTTACTTAAATTCAGTCCCCCGGGATTTCCTGCTGGGAGGTAAAGGACAACAGGGCAAGCAGGTCAGCATACTCTTTCCATCGCAGTGGGCTCTTTGCCAATGAAAAGTGTCCTTTTAGATCACAGGAGCAGCAGCTATGTAGGTGCTGCTAGTGCTAAAAAATCCTTGGTATTTAAAACAGAAACATAAAATTGTTAACTTGTCTTGGGACAACTTATACTGCACACAATAATTAAAAATGAAGTTCTGGTGCAATAATGCTAGATTCATTTTACAAAAGTCTAAGATTTCTCACTTCAGTGTATGAGGTTTTAATAAATAGGATTGTGCTATAATTTTTGCAGCACCCAGGAATTGGGTTTGAGCCTCAAAATAAGGCCAAGAGTTCACATTTAAGTAAATGCAGAGGTAAAAGGCAAAGAAAAATATAAAAGGAAAACTTCATCAGTAACATATATTAACTTAAAACGGAACATAGAGGTTATATACTCCATCTTTTCACTTACTACAAGTTATCAACTTCAGAGCCTCTAAAAGGCATTTGCTTTTTGAACATTTCCTGCTGTGGAGAGCCCACTACCTTCAAAGGCATCACTTCCAATTTGGTAACATATCTAAATGTTGAAGAGTTCTTCCTTATAATTAGATGTTTACATATTTTGTAAGCTTTTTGTTTAGATAGATAGATAGATAGATAGATAGATAGATAGATAGATAGACAGACAGATGGATGGTGGGCCAAAAGTAAGTTTCCAGTTGTGAGTACAAGAAACACAGAGTTTATTCTCGTATTGTTATTTATTAATTATTTTATATTTTCCATATGAACAATTGGAAACCTACTTTTGCCCCACTCAGTGTGTGTGTATGTGTGTGTGTATGAAATATTCTCTCTTACAGTAACTAAATGTATCCCAATACTTTTCCACAAACATCCATTGCATGGCTCGCATTGTTATATTGGCCTGTTATTGTGCTAAGTTTGAGATAGAGAATATTATGATCTCCATTTTGCTGATGAGAAAGCGTCAGTTTTCAGGGGCTAAGGAACTTGCTCAGGGTCACACAGCTAGCAAATAATGAAAATAATGGAGCAGGAATTTGAACTTAAACTTTCTGGTCCTCAACTTTAGCTGTCTGACCTTAGAACAAAGCCCTGGTTCCCTTACATGAAAAACAACTAATTCTACCTGTCCAGATTGGAAATGGTTGATTTTGAAGACATAGATATCATCAATGCCAAAATATTGTTATTTTAATGTTGTTTCATCTATTTCAAGACTAGTCTGTGACACGATGATATTAACTTACATTTTTGTACCCTCATGACCTCAATATCAGTTTTGAAAAGTGGTAAGTCCTCAATACCTTTGAGAAATGCCCTTATTACCCATCTTGCAAACATTTTTAGAGCTAGTTAGATAACACTTTGTACATTCTATTAGGGGAATATTCATCTCATTTCCCTCCAAGATTTCTCTAAGTGAATTTAAGACTGTATAGTATCAAGGGGAACTTGTCCAGTTATTTTAGATCTCTGTCCCTCTAAGAACATGCACCCTTGATGGAATCATGAGCGAGATAGACACTTGAATGAGACTGATGTTTGAACTATGATATCCCTAAAATTGAATGATAGTCATATCAATTGGATCCAATGGGTATTTTAGTATCTGAAAAATAGTTACATGGAGGGAACTGAACAAATGAAAACTCCTGGCTGTACCATCATTAAAAAAATTATATAGCACTTATTTGACGTCTATAAATATGACAATCCTGTCATTAGAGATAAAGACTGCAGCTTCCAACATACAAGTTTCCTTTCTTCTCTGACCCTTCCACTCCATTTTTCTCTTCCCTTCCATTTTTCTTCCTTTCCTTTTCTTCCCTTTCCTTTTGTTGCCTTTCCTTATCCAATGAAGTAACAATTGAGTCAAAAGGAAAAGTTGACCCCTTTCTGAGATTCTCAGGCTTTAGTAATCTAAGTGACAAGCGATAGCTAAGTTTAAAGTTTGCCTCCTTTAGGAAGCTCTCTCTGGATGGTTCCACTCCTCATGGATGATCTCCTTTTCATTCCTGTTTCTCTGCCTGTCAAAATCATTTAAGGCCAGGTTCATGGTGATAGGGGACCGAGACATTTACAGTGCTCTTTTGAAACAGATCTTTTCATTTAACCATCAAAACAATCCTGTAAGTAGGGATTATTCATAATTTTACTATTGAGGAAACAGGCTCAGTGAGCTTAAAGTAACTTACTCAAGTTACCTTACATGGCCAATAAAAAGAAGACAAGGAAATGAAGTCTAGTTCTTTGATACTCAGTGTACATGTCACCTTGTCTATAAAAACCTTTTGATAGTCCCTCCTTTCCCTGAGGTGGATTGGTTTCATTCTCTATTATTTTGTATACTTTGTTTATAAAATTATTCTAGCACTTATCACATCGTATTCTGAAAGCTATGTATATACATGTATGTAAAATATACACTCATACATTTTATATATATATATATATTTGTGTGTGTGTAGCTATGTATATGGAGTTTATGGCTTTTTAAATATGTTTTTGGTGGGTTTGTTTTTTTCTGTTAGATTATATATTTGTTAAAGCCTTAAATCTTCTCTTTTTCATCCCTGAATCTCCTGGACTTTATCTGATGACTTGCTCATAGTTAGCATGCTAGTTTGGAGGTATATTTACAATAACAAAAAACAGTGAATTTTAAAGAGATACTAAATAAATCCAATGAAAATTATTAAAAGATTTAGAAGGCATGCCTCTTATGGGAAAGGCTAAATAATTAGAATTCGTTGTGTTTTTGGGAGAAGAAGGTGGTAAAATAAAGAGATAGGAATGAGAAGTAGCCAGAGAGCCCTTCTAGATGCAAAGGAGACTGAGAGGCTGACAGCCCCATCTTACACTGGAAAATGGTTACATATACAACAATGCCAGGGTGTGGCAGCCCATAGTCCCTGGTGCTGGGACCATGGTGCGCTTACTGTTTTGGAGTTGGCTTGAAGGATATTTGCAGGCAGGATGCAAAGAAGCTGCTCCACTTTCTGCAAAATATGGGCGGAGAGAATTCCATGAGTCAGGTAATAGGGGGTGACTTTCCATTCTATGTTTTGGAATTTCAGGGAGAACCTCTGTTTACCCACTTCTCTTAAGATTTGTGTCGACAAGAGGAGAACCCTGTCTGCAGGGATAACTCTCAAGGAGCTACCAAGCAGGAAAAGAGAGTAAGAATAATAACGGTGACTAGCACACAGTGCATGGTCAATAAATGTGACTACTACTACTAATTATTGCTTATTTACTGTGTTCCAGCCACTGTTTATACCCATTTTATGTATATTAACTTTCTAAATCCTCACAACAAACCCATTAGATAGACAGTATAATCATTCTCATTTTCGAGGTGGAGAAGCTGACATACAAAGGAGCAAAAGATCTTATTAACATTTTCACAGCAGCTGACAAGCAGAGTCAGGATTTGAACCTAGGCACCAGAACCCCAAATCTAAATTGTATACATTCTCAGTGTCCTCTAAATTGTTACCTTGATAATTATCCTATAGACATACACATGATAGTATTACTTAGGTTTCTATACAGCAATCATTCATTCGATTTGCATCCTTAAAACTGGTTAAAGATTTACGTGATGCAAAGGATGGGAAGTTTAGATCTCTGATATCCAGGAAGTTAAGCGTGGGCTAACAGGCTCAAATGGCCAACTCTCTAAAGGAACTGATTGACTCCTGTCCTTGAGTAATAGGAAAATTTGCTTCCATGATAAAATAATTGCACTTAGACTTCAAAGGAAGGAGGTTAAGGCTTACACAGGAACATTTCATATTTTTCTTATCCTTGAAGAAATGTGTAAGATTCTAAGGACGTGGATACTCCAGCCCCATTGATTAAAACTCTTAGAGATTTGGAAAATTTCCTAGAGACATTTTTACGACTTCCAAACTCCTGATATCCTCACTTCAGCCACAAGGAGGACAAAAAAATAACTATGGATGTTTATAAGAGGGACAAGTTAAAGGAACAGAAGCAGTATGTACATTCTCTAAACTATAAAATTATCTGAGGAGGTCATTGTCTTTTTAAAAATCAAATACATGTAGAAGTGATGTTTAAAAGAATAAAGTTTCTCTTTTATACACCCAAATGGGAAATATAATCAAAATCTGATTTTTACAGGATGGCTTTTTAAAATAAATGAGCAGAAGCATGAATTATGTGGCAATAAATAGATCTACTGACTACAATAAAGCAAACTGTGACTGTTTTATGGTGTCACTGGAACTCTTGGATATATTTATAGCCATGTTAACAGTCACCTGTATTTTTTAGGACTTTTATTTCACTTCACATTATGAGAGTTTAGTTGTTGATTTGTTTGTTTTTTTCTTCTTCTTATACTTACCTTTGGAACCCTGCATAGAGAGAGAAAGTAGGAATGTGTCTACACTTTGCATTTGGGAAAATGAGGGCCCTCACCAAGAGCTTAAGTTTTACTCAGAAACAAACTGCTCGGTGCCTTCTGTGTCTGTGCAGTCATATTAGATGTGCCTGTGACAAACAACTTGACAGGTGTCTCCTGCTTGACAGCGAAGTGGAAAGTCAGAGTCTGTACAAGTGAGAAGAGCATGTGCAGAGACAAAATGTATTGTGAGAGACTGACAGGGTAACTTCACATTAGGTTTCTGGCACCTGATACGATTATCATGAGGCTTATTGTAGAAACCGAAAGATTCCCCAGAGTACTTCACAGCAGAAGTACAGACCAAAGCAAGCAAAGAGGGTTAGAGTCAGCTGGGTAATGGATGTCCTACCTCACCTTGGGACAGCTTGGTGGCAGGCGAGGTGGAGCGGGGAGATTTAAAAAGCAAGTCCTTTTAAAGAGATCTATAATACCAAATTCTGAAGTCTGAAATAATAGAGAAACTCAGCTATTAAGCAGCCAAATCCAGTTACAGTTTTTTTGGTTAACTGTATTCCATTCAGAAACTTAAAGCTCCAAAGAGTGTGGTTGGGATCTCATGGGGATTTATCCAAGCAGGCCTATGCATGCTTGTTCCTGGGCTTTTTTTTTTTTTTTTTTTTACAAAAGAATTATTTGTACTTTTCAGTTTCTAACCTGTGTTGAGCATAATGTTTCTATACCTATTTCTCTTCCTTTCTATCCTAAAAGTGGATTTACATCTTCATCCTGTAGCTGCACACTTCATTTCCCAAGTGTTCTTACTCTAGTACCTGCTAGCAGAGAAAAGAGGGGAGGTTTTTTTCATAATTAAAAAAAATGTATTGATTATAGAGAGAGAAGAAAGGAGAGAGAGAGAGAGTGATTTTTGTTGTTCTACTTATTTATGCATTTATTGGTTGATTCTTATTTGTGCTTTGACCAGGGATCAAATCAGCAATGTGGTGGTGCTGGGACGATGCCCTAACCAACTGAAATATCTGGCCACAGCTGTAAGTGGGCAGCTTTTGGTGGCAGTGCAGGTGATGACAAATCCTTCAGCTGAACTCCAGATGCTGGTAGTGTTTAGAAGGTATCATTGGAGATAAAAATGTAAAAATTGTGTTTAATAAGGTAGCCTAATATAAACTCCAGTAGCCTGAGGAGAATGGGAATTAGAAAAAGAAACCTAGGTAGGAATATGTTGACTAGAGGAAGAGACAAGAAGGATAAGAAACAAATAAAAAAGAAATCAACAGTGTGTTAAACTGGAGAAGGACATGGGTTTTATCAGGATAATTGAGAGTTAGCTCTTTGGAGTGAAAGAAGAAAAAATAAACCAGTGTCGCATTTGCCCTCTGATAAATCTTCTCAGTATTCAACTGGGCCCCCAAATGGAATCAGCCTTACTGGAATTCATAACGACTTCTTTCGACATTTTGCAAAAAGTAAATAAATAAATTATAAGTATGGCAAGTGAAATGAATAGCTCCAGCTGTGATGCACCAGCAACATTTCCAGATATATATATATATATTTTTTTTTTAATAAATTTTTTTTTTTTACTGCATTAAGGATTTATTTTCACTTTGTTGCCTGGCAGAAAATTAATTGGAAGGTCCATCAAAACTTCCTATGCTTCCTCGGGACAAAGTCAGAGACAGTCACCAATACTCAATGCCAATTTTAAAAAGAAGAGCAACATTATATAGGTAGGTGGTCAACTCATAGACTCTGGGAATGTGCATGCCTGGGGATCAATGTCACTAAGGCCAGATAAATGCATCAGTGTAACTAATGATGGAAGAACATGTAAATATGAGATCGGTAGTTAATTTGTTGGATTTATTCACTGAGCTCCTACTATGTGCTACCCACTCTGCCACATATAGAAGATATGAGGGGAACGAGACAAAGGCTCAGCTTCCAGGGAGCTTAGCACCTTTTTATGGATCTAGGCTGAAAATAAACACAGATAAAAATTATTTCAGTAAGTAGAGAGTGCTGTGAAGGAAATAGAAGGCAATGGGACAAAGTGCCTCTCCGGGGTGTGAAGGCCAACTTTAGGTTAAGACCCAAGAGGGCCTCCGAAGAGGTGGCATCTGAAATGAACAATCATGTCAAAGCCTTGGCAAAAAGTCTTCCAGAGAAGCAGTGCCAGTGAGTACAAAGGTTTGGAGTTGGAAAAGAACTTGACACATTCAAAGACCAGAAAGAGGGTCTGTAAGTCTGGAGGGTAGTAAGGGGTCATCTGGTAGAAGATGGAGTTAAGAGAATTAGGCATAAGCCAGGTCATCGCAGTCCCCTTAAGACCATGATAAAGAGTTTGAGTAAGTCCAAAGTGCAGTGGAACTCCATCTGGAGGGCTAATGGAGTGGATGGATTGGATGGGAATTATCATCTACCACAAGGGAAGATGCTTAAGATAATAATTCCCCCCTGATGTTTCTACTAATAATCACATAAGACCCTAAACATCTATTTAACCTTTTTATGGTTTTAGCTTATTTCTCTGTTGAACAAAGGGTACTGCCCCCCTTTCTCAGGTGCGATGTGTGATACAGTGTGTATGTTACCTCATTTAACACTCTGGAGAACCTCGTGAGGGAAGGCATTATCCACGTTTCACAGAGCAGGAAACTGAGGTTTAAACAGAGTCTCCATGAACCGCCTCTGCTGCAGGGGTGTTTCTGGGTATATGTTGCTAGCTTAAGACACAGTGTTTCTTGGCTGCCACCCAACGGCATGAAAAACATTGAATGAGGGATCATGGATGGATCCCCTGAGGATCTCTTTATAGCTGAGAGCCAGAGCAGTTGAGATGACTGTGCACCATTTACCGTGGACAGCCTGGGCCTCTGGGAGAACATCGATTTCAGAACCAGAATACCAAGTGACCAACACAAATCTGAAATGGATGTGACATTTGACTTTGAAGACAAATCATCTATAGGTTTGCTCTCTTTGTCTGTTAGAAAGACGTGTGATGCTAACTTCCTCAGTTCCACTTTGGGATGTCCAGAAGATGAATAGGAGTGTCTTAGTCCCTGTTCTTTATTCTCAGTTACACAGTTGGAGATATTCTTGAGAGCAGGAGTATGACAGGTGTTATATACTCCTTTAAGAAATGCCACCTAAATACTATACATGTATGTATGTATATGTATATGTGAATGTGTGTGTGTATATATGTATGTATGTATATATAAGTATATGTGAATGTGTATGTATTTAGGTGAAGTGTTCACATTAAAACTATGAATTATTACACCCACATTATTACCCTACCAACTACACTCAAGCAGGTCTTACTTCTGCTGGACCCTGTAATATATACAAGCAAATATCATATAGTATATATGATATGATTTAACCAGCAAATATTATTCCCTCTGCCCTCTCCAAATATAATGTAATATTTTTTTAATCAAGGCGAGAGTGAAGGAAGGAGTCAAAGCTATTAAGACCCCTGGGTCTAGGAGGGCTGCCAGTTGGGTTTGTGCCTTCAGCAAATCATGTGGAGTGGGAGGAAGGGGTGTGGGTTAAGGTGGAGGCACATGTTCAGAATGTCACCATTCCCTGGCAGAACCCTGGTCAGCTTCTTCCTGGAGCCACAGATGGCCACGACCAGCACACCAGCCTCTTCCTGCCACTCCTGCTCTCCCCTGAGGGTTCAGCCTGGATGTTAAAGCTGTGCTTTCTTTGCTGCCCAGTGCCCTGGAAGCCCGGCGGCTTCACCCACCTGGGGCACTGTCTCCGAGGACAGTCCTGGACTGGCTCCCACTCTTCTTCCGCTAGCTGACTCAGCTATCACGCCTTCGGAAGTTCTTTGACCAGGACAGCCAGTGAGGGCGCTAGCCTCTGGTTCCTGAATTCCAAGAGCAACCTGTCCACCTGGGGAGGAAGCTGCCTTCTCCAAGGACCTCCAGGCCATCGACCCCCTAATCCTCCGGATTCCTCGGGCCACATCCCTGAGAGAACCAGGAGGAAGGTTCCCACCATTCGCTCGTAGGCCCCTGGGGTTGGAACCTTGGGCACCTTAACCCGCAGAGGCACAAGCAAGGAGAGTGGCCGCGTGGTGCTGACCACGGTGCTGACCGCCAGGCCAAGGGGAGTGTGAGGCTTAGCACCACTGTCTGCAGCCGCTCCGGGCTTCCTTGCTGACTCAAGGGGTTTATTTTTATTTCTGTTTGTGGCTACTTCAGCCTTAACTGTCGCCTGCATTTTTCTCTCTGAATTGCAAAAGGTGGATTAATCGTGAGAGTTTGCCTGGGAGAGGAGGAGGAAAGCGTGATAAAAAGGCGCAGTGTCCGTCAGTCTGCCTATCTCTCAGTCTCTCACACACACACATTCACACATGTGCGCTCACTCGGCTGGGAGGGAAAGCGGAGCGCAGCAGGAGGTGGTGGGGGTTGGGGGGCGGTGTGTGCTGGGAGGCTTGAGGGTGTGGATAAGCTAGCGTGTACTTGAATGGGGAGGGCCGGGATTCCGGGTGCTCGGCCCCTCCTTCCTCCCCAGCCAGCCAGTCCCTCGGCAGAGCGCTCTGGCTGCACTGATTTGCTCTCCGGAGTGCGCTATTTGCATATGACTTGCCCATTTGTGAATTTGGCTCCCCAACTCCTTGCTTCACTTCACCTGTGCCTCCCAGTTCTGCGCACTTTGAAGGCACCCGCCTCCCTCTCGGCCACCTCTGCCGCCTGCGGGAACCTCCTCTCTTGCTCTCCCTGCTCGCCCACCCACCTCTCTCCGCCTCGTGCCAAATTGGTTTGGGTAGCTGCTCCGCGCTGGGTTTCTCCTCCTCTGCTCTTTCCCTCTGGTCCTCCTTGTTCTCGTCCTCCGGTTGCTGCTGCTGCTGCTTCTACTGCTACTGCTACTGCTTTTCATCCAGTTGGGAAACCCGGGAAGCAGGCAGAGAGGCTCCGTGGAGGTCTTCCAGAAAGTACAGGGTTAACAGCCTCCGCGCCCTTCTGCCAAGACTCGGAGAAACACGCGAAGAACTCTCCCACCTGCAGCCCCCTTTTGCTTGGCAGTTCTGCATTGCATCGCATGGAGGTGGAAAAAGAAAAAAAAAATGTTCCAACTGCTTGGATGTTGGGATAAACTAACCTGAACCTACTTGGGTGTCCTGCTGCCTCTTCCTCTTCCTTCATTTTCACCTTTCCTCTGTGTGGCTTGCTGGAGTGTGCAGTTAAGTCTTCAGACCCGAGGTGCCTAGAGATCAGGAGGGAGCCTTGGGGGGCCTCCCCTGACATGTTTGTCATTACGGGGCTCCCTAGAAAGGTTGCTGTAGCTGGGTGGACTCTGGCATCCTAAATTCAAGCCCCAGGAAAGGGGGGCATTTCCTTCTTACTATTTTTTTAATAGTATCTTTTTTTCTTTTTTAACTGATTCATCACCTGTCTTGAAAGCGCTTTTTCCTTCCCTCTTTCCAAAATTCGGACAAGTATTCCCCCTGCTATGATGGGCCCCTGGGCATCATGAACTTCATTATTCCTCACTGGCTGGAATTCAAACTGCCCATCTGTAGTGGTCCAGTGCGTTGACCATGCACCTGAGAATCCATGCAAGACGGAGCCCTCCTCGCCGGCCGGCCTGGACGCTTGGGATCTGGTCTCTCTTCTGGGGATGTATCATCAGCTCTGTGTGGAGTTCCTCTAATGTAGCTTCCTCCTCCTCTTCCTCGCCGGGGTCTCACTCTCAGCACGAGCACCATTTCCATGGCAGCAAGCATCACTCAGTGCCTATTTCTATCTACCGCTCCCCTCTTTCCCTGCGAGGAGGGCACGGTGGGTCTTTCTGCTCTTTATTCTTTTAATGGGGCATAGCCATTCCTTAACCCACTTGCCTTTCAGGTAATGCCAAGGGTGGGAAGCAACAAAAAGCTTGAATGTAAAATGATGAAAAGCATCGCATGTGCATGAGGGAAGAGAATGTCCAGTTTCCCCTCAAAGACTAATGCTAATGTTTTCTGCCCCAGCCCCCTACTTTTCTCTAATGGATTCTCCTCTCTTTAGCTCCCTATCCGTAGCTGCACCAACACCACATTCTCCCCACTTTGCAATCTTCCACCGACTTCACCACCCCCTCCCCTATGATGACAGGCAACTTATCAAATAAGTCCCCCAGGGCTGCGCTTTGAGAATTCATTCATTCACCTTGCTTTCACCCTTCTCTCTGGTCTTGTTTGGGATCAAGTAATGGGGAAATAGCAGACAGCAAGAATCCTTAGGTCTTCAGCTAAAAGTTGTTTGAACTGCTGGAAAGTGGCCTGTGTGTGCTATAGGTCGGGGCGGGGGAGGAGGGAGAGAGTGGCTGAAGGCAGAAAACGTAATTAATAACCAGTGGTCGTTATTGTTCATTTGGGCAGCTTTATGTTTGTCCACATGCCTGATAGAAACAGCAGCTGTCATAAACATCGTACATCTAGTATTGCTAACTACCAGAGAGCAAGCAATATGTGTAGACAAGGCACAGTCCATTTGTAATTGACCCAAGTGTAAATTATAGTAACTTGGATTCCATCATTTATGCAAATATTATTTTAATTAAAAGTAGGCTGGGTGGGCTTGCTCACATAATACAAGTCCGATGCATTTTGCTCAAACCCCTTCTTGCATAGCTCTTGGAGGAGGAGGAGATTTATGGCTTTAAAAATTATAGTCAGCTCTGTGCAGGCTGGCTCGGAAGGGGTGATGTCTGCCTCTAAGGTAGCAGCTTGCTGTAGTAAAATGTTCTAAAGAAGGGAGCTTCGTTATTTGTTTACTATGCACTTCACTCCGATGGTGAGGAGAGTAGGAATCACAGAGACCGACTCAGGAGCAGCCCTCCAGGGAGCAGCATCGGTGAACTACACCAGAGGACCCCTGCCCTGGCTTGTGTTTTGAAGACCTATAGCATGCAGACCCCATTTGGAACATCAGTTCTTCCTACTGCCTCCTAGCTGCAGGCTTCTGCTCTGTGCTGCCTGTAGCACTAAGTGGAAGCACACTGAGAAAATGCCAGCACATACTCTGGCTTTTTCTGGCTTGCTCCTTAAATTTCATTTGATGGAGTTGTCAGGTGGCTCAGATCTTGTAAGGCTGGGGTGGTGGGGGAGGAGGCGATGTTTGATCTTGATATGGTTTCTGTTTTCTCTGTGACTCCTGCTGAGGCTGGTGTAGGCTTTCTTTAAAAAACAAAGCCAACACCCCCCTCCCAAATCAAACAAACAAACAAAAAACCTAGGAAAGGAAGGAACCACAACCACCAAAAATACAAAAGCAATTTTATTGATATGGAAACTGTTAGCTCCAAAGGAGAACAGGAACCAGGAGTGGAGGTGAGATTTTAAAGAGTGGGAAAGAAAAGGAGGGGAGTGGGAGATGGAGGAAGCCAGACAATTACTAATAGCCATAATTAAACACGGAAACACTCAGCGATAATTAGCCAAATTTTGCTAATTAGTGTAAATGATCAGCAGGGAGATGAAGATTATGCATTAGTTAGAGGTTATAGGCTGGCAGGGTCTGGATGTTTTCTGTTCAGGATGTAAACAGTTAAAAGCAGCTAGGAGTTAACTCATGAAATTTGCAGAGCTCTCCTTCCCAGGGGATTCCTAAATCTGTCATTTCTCTCTCTCTCCCTCTCCTTCCCTCCCTCCCTATCTCCTAAAAGTGTTCAGTCTTGCAGAGGTTAAACACAACTCTTTTCTGTTGACTTCATTTCTTCAAGGTTCAGTTTGCTCAGTACCCTCTAAATCTTTTTGACTGGTTCCCAGTCTGGTTTCTCATTAACCTCCATCTGATAAGATTCCGTGTGATGGAAAAGAAGAACAAAAAGTCCCCAACCCAGCAGAGCTATAGGATGCAGCGAACTCCAGGGTCTTCATGGCTAACATAAGAAAGTTCATGAATTCAACTCTTCAATATCCTCTTTCAATCCTAAAGTCTCATCCCATTGATTTGGGGCTTGGAGAGTGAATGCATCTATTTTAAGTAGGCTCCTTGCATATTTAATTAATGTTTTTGAGCTCAAAATCAAGACATGCAGCAATCTGATCCACAAAATACCCCAAACTTTGGCTCCAGTTCCTCTTCCAAACTGAGACCTTTTGAGTCCTGAAAGGATCTGTTATGCCCCTCAGGGCTTTGCCTAAAGGGCTCTCATTCTTACTGGAAGTGCACTGGCTTTCTTCTAGTCCAAGACAAAGGCTTCGCTAACAGCAATTGTTTTTAAAAATCTTTTGGTTGGAGGTTGTAGGAGGCATAGCACCATGAGACTAATGGTTGTTACTAACAGTTTTCTGCCAACCTTATTCCAGAGCTAAAAGCAGCAGTCTCTATTGCCTGTGAAGAAGCAAATGCCCTTCATTCTGGTATAAAATAAAAACTAGGGGCTTGAGTCCAAGAACTTTTGGACTCAAGGGAGATTTTTTTTAATTTGTTTGTTTCTTCTGTTCCCCTGTCCATTTCTGGAGAAGCCAGAAGTCCTTGGAGTTGCCCATTTAATCGGTTATTGCCATTCCTTACCACCCCCCAACCTCCAAGCCATTCTCCCCTGTAGTGGATTCACACTAAGGCAGATAGAAGAAACAAACTCTCCAAACAACTTTTTCCCGTGCTTGGTTCCAATCTTTAGAGAGTTGTGTATAGATTTACCCACAGTCTTTATCCCAGGGCACCTAGAGAAGGTTGAGCTCCTTTGTGGCTTGGGGAGACAAAGCCACACCTGCCTGGGGCATCCCCAAGATAATCTCAGGTTAAGATTGCGTCTCAGGAGGGAATTAAATGGAGTCTGATAAGCTTTTCACCATTGGTCTGTCCCCTCTCTGAGGTTCCCTGCTTTCTTTTGTGATCTTTTCTCTTCAATAGTCATTTAATCAGCATCTATTGAGTATTTAATTTGTGCCAGTCTGTGTGCTATTTGCTAAGGATAGAAAACTAAATAAGACATTGTGGTGTTCAGCTAGAGATAATTTCAGAAGTATTTTTGAGTATCTGAGATAAGTGCTTCTGTAATTTAAGAAAACAGTGGGGGGCGAGGATCCAGATACCATAACATATTAATTAACATAAAATCTAAATATATTTTATAAAATGAAGATTTATATTTTTCTGTTATTCAAAATGCCCCTACAGGTATTTTTCATCCTTGACTTTATTACCATACTTAAATACCGTACCTATCAAAGGTCCTAGGTAGCTTAGTGGTATGGGACATATAAGTGCTAAATATATTTGTTTACTACCATTCAGAGTCATAAGAAAGTTTTATACATTTCTTTTCCTCTCCCCCACCTTGAAAAAGTCCAGAGTCCACCTGTCTAAAAATAAATGCTTTAGGGGAGGGGACTGGTTAAAGAGCATGTAGAATGACCCATGGACATGGACAACAGTGTGGGGATTGACAATGTGAGCAGGGTGGGGGATGTGTGGGGGAGGGCAAAGGGGGAAAATATTACTGTAATAGAATAACAGTAAAAAAAATAAATGCTTTAATACTTATAGTTTAGAAAATAGGTTTCTCTAAAAATCCTAAGTCTAGTATGTGTCTTACATTTTATCCTACACAGTGTAACAGACTTTCCTGACTCTGGGCATTTGGGAGTACTAGTTGCAAATAGAACTCAACTTTAAAAGGGAACACACCACAATATATTTAGAGGAAAGTCTCTTACTCAGAAAGCAGGGTGTGTGTGGGGACATAAGTCCTATCTGAATCATCTTAGCAGAAGTGGTTTTGCTCCCACTTGTGGTACATCAGCCAGGAGTCCTTCGTGTAAGGAATTATACTACTCATTCATTGTCACGGATAACTACCTCTTAAGTTTTTCCAGCCATGGGGCTTGTTTTGCTCTGATCTATTGAGCCCTTTCTTCTGCTCAGCCAGCTGCTTTCTAACCACTTTCTCTCGCCCTTTCTTCTTGAGATTAATTTGCTGAATTATTCATAGTGTTGGTTGACAGATAAAATGATAAGATTTATATGCTTTTGGCCTTGGTGATAAATTAATTAAACTGGTTTCTTCTTTTCTCTCTCCTCTTGATGCATTATTTTTCTTCTCTAATATTTGTTGGCAAGTGGTAGGTCTAGAGATTAACATATTCTTAATAAACCACCATAGGAAGCTTGTAACATTGCAGGGTAAATTTCCTTAGGGCTCCCAATGTGGATCATTGGTTGGGTTGGAGGTGAGGGCTGCTGTGTCATAGGGAGAGGAGAGGAGATCACTGAATAACTTTTTTTTTGGAGGGGGACCTTTGCAAACTGACTGATTGATGAAATTCCATAGTAAGAATTTTATTCCTTTATTGTCTTATTTTGAAACTGGAAGACGTAACATATTTTGTTTTACATTTTAGTGAATGAATTTGCCAGCTCTCAGAAAGCTTGCTTCATTGGTATGCTGGGTCATCAGGGAGGGAAAAAAAGTAAAATTGTACTCTTCAGTGAATCTCTGTTGAACTCAGAGATTCACAGTGGAAAAATCAAACCTTCAGGGACAATGGTAGCAATTTACAAAATTGATAAAATGGTGCCTCGAGAGGAAACATTCTATTTACATACAATATATATGGAGACAGCAGCACCAGTAGATTTAAAAACTTGGGTCTTTCTTCTTATAGGTAATCTTGTGTGACTGAGTCTGCCCCTTGATGTGCTTCTCGACTAGTTCTGTCTTACTACACCCACGTGCTCTGCAGACAGACTCCACGGTCCCCCTCTAAGGCTCTCTGTTCTTGACCTGCTGCCATTCCAGGCCAGACATTCCTGCCCCCACAGTGACTTCCTTTATGACTGACAGTCGCTCACTGTTTTCTTTTCCTAGATGCACACCACCGACTCCCTTCACATCTCATCGTTCAGTGAATAAGAACAGGTTAAATAAGTATAAATAACTATGTTTCTGGCAGCTGGAAAAAACTATGTTTCCATTTCATTTTTTTCTGTTGGATTCTTATGTTGTGACAGTTCATTTTAAACTATAAATATATTTAAAAAAACCTGTCTACTTCATGACATGGTTATGAGGCTTGGGTGAGATGATTGAGAAAATGTCTTATAACATCCTTGCTGTTATAAATCCCAAGCAAGGTATTTATCTCTTTGGGGAAAGGGAATGGATTTTCTTTCTTTCTTTTTTTTTTTTTTTGTATTTCTGTATTCAGATACTTGTGAAAAATTATTTTGACACCATGTGCTTCTGAAGATGTTTATTATGATAATAGAGGTCTAATGGGTAGCATAGTGTTAGGTAGAGTTGGAACCATCACTCCCAGGATTTAGAGTTGGAGGAAGTAGGTCTCAATCTTCTTTCTGTCTCTTAGGAACTTTGTGAACCTGGATAAGTCACAAGGCTTGACTGAGACCCAGTTTCTTCATCTTCACGTTGAGAATGAGAATAATAATACTTGCCATACATATGTCACAGAATTGTGTGGGAAATGGCACAAGCCATGCTCTATACTGTAAACCACTCTGTGGAGGTTAATTATTTTATGAGAAATATTTTAATGATAGTGCCCTTTCAGTTCCTTGTACAACATTGAGCTTCAGTGTTGGAACATTTGCGGGTTGGTAGTTTGAGCGTAATGAATACATGTCTACTCATCTTCATTTCTTCATTACTGTAGTAACGCTTTTGCCGCCATGGGGCTCTTTCAGGAGATGTAGGGGAGAATACTTTAACATGCATTTCCTTGTTTATGGCACTGAAAGAAAATACCATATGTGGTCAGCTTCTGCTGTTTGATAACATGTAAAAATCCATGCCAGGCAAATGTAAGCCTAGAATAACAAATTATAACAAACTTTTTATAAGTTCAGCAATCTACTGAAATGAAAGTAGTGAGGTCTCCAAGAAATATTCTGAGACCATTTTGGAAATTCAGAATTGGATCTCATTTCTAGCAAACTTGTACAGGGTTTAAACATTCCTATATGACACCCAGTATCCATTAAAAACCGACATTCTTAATATAGTTTATACTAGGCAAAGACAGGACCTTCAGGACTACAGTTCTCGGATCGGGAAATGGGGAGCTCCTTTAAATGATATTTCTGATACTTTTACTTACCAGGCATCAAGGGTTGGAGGGGAGGAGGGAGCACATTGTCCTGCTGGAACCCTTCGAGGTGACTTGTGGAACCTCGATTTAAAACCAGAGTTCTTATGGAGAAGACATTATGCTGGGTCATAGATTTGACTCCTAGTTTGCTCCCTGACCAACTCTGTGACTTTGGATAGGGCATTATTTTTTAAAATTGTATTAATCCTTAACATGTACACATTATATGGGATATCTTGCTCTTTTAATCTGTTCTCTCTCTTTTACGTGTAGTTTTCTGTGTGGCATGTGGTGTGTGCCTTAATATCACATAGTTGAGGAAAATTACCTTTTTTTAATTTTCGCCTAACGTCTACAATGAGAGGGTTGCGTCAGGTGATCTCTCCTAATGGTTCTCAGCACTCGGTCTGCATGACTCTCCAATCTGTGCATCTTTAAAGACACCACTGTGTATCTTAAACCTGAGTTTCACAGGTCTTCCAGTACTTTAATAGGTCTGTTTTCTTGGCAGTCATAACTTATGCCAAAGCCACAAGCCACATTTCTCTCTTTCCACACTGACAGAAGTAGCACAATGTACAAGAGCGGCTCGCCGTGACGTTATAAACTCACAGTCCAACTTCACTGCAGAGTCACGCCGGGACGGGGAGAGCACAGCTTTCATTTAAACACACCTTATTAATATTACCAAGGAGCCCGGCATTGTGTTTAAGAAACTGCTGTGTTTAGCCCTGTCAGAGCAGAAGGCAGAATAGCAATCGACTTTATAAAGACTAAGTGGTTTATGTTCTCTTCCATTTGGAGTTTTGAGAGCTATGCCTGGATCATACATCAACATATTATGCACACCTACTGTGTACCCAGCTCTCTTCTAGGACTTTGCACGTATGATTTCATTTAATCCCCACAACCCTTTGATATTAGCGAGCTGACCACTTCATACGTGAAAACAGTGAGACTCCAACAGCTTCAGTGGCTTGACCACACTAATGTGACAGTAGAGCCAGGGTTCAGCCCCAGTTCTGACCACAAGGCCCTTGTTCTTTCTCCTGTACCACCACTCCATCATCCCAGGCAACAGAAGACACACACGGCCAGCCCTTTTGTCAGGAATAGAGTACAGAGATTAATGAAGCACTCTGATTAATGCAGTTGACACCGCTTTCCAAAGTGTCTACGAGAGTGTCCCGTACATAATAAACACTGGCATGCTTGTCAGTCTACTGCAACCCATTCTGACCCAAGGAGATACAAACCAAAAGGAGCAGAGGGAGCAAACATTCGCACCCAATACATGTTTTCTGAATGAAGGAGTAAATGACTGAGTGAGTGAGGTGCCCCACGGATTGGTTCCCATTTACTAGGAGAACAGGAATGGTAGTTTATAGAAGAGGCACAGGTAGAGAATGTCATGTTCCTCTCAGAAGCACACCGAAAGGCCCTTGGAGCTTCAGGGAGAAAAGCGAGCCTAGGGGTTTTTGGGATGCTTCCTCTATTTCAGGGTGGCAAAATGGGGACTGGGCCAAGGGTATCTAGTCAGCATCCGAGTCAGCTGGGAGCTGGGCAGTCTGACTCCATGTTCATCCCCGGCCTCTCACGCTGCTGCAGAAAGGCCGACTGCTCACGTCTGCAAGACTTTCTCAAATGATTGCCTTGTCTCCTACCTCTCTTTCTGCAGATTGCTCCTTAACCAGACTATGTCCAACAGGAGTGGATTCTGCCAGTGTTGGACTTTTCTGGCCTTTTATAAAAATTAATTTTTCATGTGCATTCTTCTAATAGGTGCCTGATTTTGTGCCAAGAGGTAAGGTTTCTTGAGGTGTCCTGCGGCTTCCTCCAAATGGGAACCCCAGTGTGAAAAAGGACTCACATCCCGGCTTCCGTGCAGGGAGATGCTGCTTGTCCTGGTTGGGTCTCATCTCCAGAGGGAAGGGGGGAAATGGCCTGTGTGGTCACCTGTCTCTATTTCCCATCTGGAAGCCACAGCTGAGTTATTTTTGTAACACCTGTTCCCCACCCCAGTCCCCACCCCCTGCTTACCAGCCTTTGGCTATTTGAACAGAAAACCCCTAGAAACCAACAAGCCACATTTTCTGGGATACTGTTCTCACCCTCCCTTTCTTTGTTGTTTTGAAATATTGTTGCCACCTTTCCCGCATTAAAACATAACTGTGTAATATTCCTGAGTGACTTTCCCCCAAACTATGAATTTCAACTATTTCTGAGGCAGTCTTTTAGAATTTGAATGTAATTACACGCTTTGGGTGCAAATTGTGGTTTTCGCTATATAGGAAACTAATGGAAATGATCCGCCTGCTCCTGTAGTTTACAGATTATATGCTTCAGAACTGGGGGTATATATTTAGGCTGCTTTTCTGTGTGGCACATTAAAATGAAAATGAACTCGGGGTGAGCCACCGCGGTTGCTAGGCAGTAGAGAGGGTTGATAGAGCACAGTATTTAACTGAACCAGTGTCGAGACATTTTACTTAACATTTATTTGCTTTGCACCTTTGTCATTTGATGTTGTAATAGAAGGGAAGGTGGAGGAGAGAGGCAGGGTCTGGCTGTCTGCAGAGACACAAACAAGGAGGAAGAAATAGCCCAAACACCCAAGTGAAATGAGCACTTTTTAAAAATTTGAGATTGTTACAAGAAGAATTCTTTTTAACGAAGAACATGCAAGACTTGTAGCAGTGCTTCGCTGTGGCTCACAAGTTGCGGGACCTCGGTTTGGGCAGACGCTTATCTTCAGAAAGGGGACAATGATGCACAAAGAACTAGCTCCCCCAGGGTTGCCCTTGTCTCAGTGGTTCTAGACATAAGACCCCCACTCTGGTTGAAAATATTCAATGTGCCTCCGCAGCCCGTCCGTTTAACTCCTGGCCTGAAATCCCGGACTTGTCATGAGCAAGCGGTGCTGGACGGCAAAGGCCTTGGGGCTTCTTTGTAAGGGACAGCCAATTGAGCCACTGTGGCTATTTCAAACCCCTGGCTTTCATTAAAGCCTAAAGGCCTTTATGAAAAATTAGATTACAGGTAAAACAAAGCAAGGCCCTCTTGGATTCTTGGGGTAAATTTTAGCAACATTCTGATGTTTAAAAGTTTCAAAGGATGATGGAAGAGTTAAATCTCACCTTTTGGGAAAATTTCTTTTATTTCTTTTATTTACTTATTTATTTTGGTATACTTTATTGAGTATGCCCTTACAATTGTCCCACTCCGCCCTGCACCCCATTCCATCATCCCCACACCTCTTAGTCCATGTCCATGGGCTGCACACACCAGTTCTTTGGCTTCTCGACTTCCCACACTACTCCCAGCCTCCCCATGACCACTTTGTGTTTTGTTTGTTTTTGTCAACATTTTCCCCCCACCACTTGCCCCAGCCCCACCCACCCCCACCTCTGGGAAAATTTGACCTCCTGAATAATTTGGGTAGAGGGAGAGTCCTGTGGTTTGGATAGTCAAGGTTTTATTGTATATCTTTTTCCTTGAACCAGTTACTTTATGTTTCTTTCCATGAACCACCATCTTTGCATATTTGGATGAGTATCTTTGAGCATTCACGTAATTCAGTTTTAAAAAAATAAACCAAGAAGGAGACCTCTGTACTTTTATGAGAATGACAATGTCTCCTGCACTCTATTTAATAATAACAAATCATTTTTTTAGTTCTTTAAATGTACCTGACACTCTTCTAAAGGTCTCAGTTTATTTAATTCTCCTATGAGGTAGGTACAGTTGTTTTCCCGTTTTACAGATACAAGCACTGAGGCATGGCGTGTTTGACTTGCTTGCCTAAGTTCATACAGATAATGCATGGCAGGACCCAGTTGGGTGTGTACACAGGTTAAATCCAGATCTGTGCTCATAACGTTTAAATATTTATGTAACGTTATCTGGACTGGTGGAAAAAAAAATGGTCAAAGTAGTATTTGCAAATTCAATACCTGGCTTTATTTAAAGGGCCTTTATGTTCTACCTAGAGCCAAGATTAATTATGAGGACAATGAATATTTTCTAAACAGTATACGCTGGCCTTGTGTCAGGTACTGAACTAAATGCGTTAGCTTACCTCATTTAATCTTTACCAACCACCCTTGAAATAAGGTACTATTATTATCATGAATTTACAGGAAAAGAAATTAAGCCCCAGAGAGGCAGTACTCAAGCTCTTATAGCCCCTAAGCAGTTAGCTCCTTGAACCTATTGAAGTTTTAGGCCGGATAACCTGTGCAAACATAAAATCTATTCCCCGGCATTGAGAGCAAAGGCTCAGGGTACTTCCCTATATTCACAAGCCCTATTATATTATAGGCCATTTTTTGTGCTTTAAGAAAGGTCTTTGGAAACTCATATCAGTTCCAGGGGCAGTGAGCAGAGAATGGTTACATGTTCAGTCAAGGATCCAGGAATGAGGACCCCCTCCACCAATGAGGGAGCTTCTTAGAGAGTCACCCACCTCATTTTTCATCCACTGTAAAAAACACTAATTTATCAGGAAATTTGGTTTCCAACAGTTACTATAGGCTTTCTCCTCAAATTATAATTCTAGGCAAACCCCCCAAATCTTTCTGGTTTTAGTTCTCAACCGCAAAATGAGAGAATTATAATATATGATCTTAAAGTGACCCGGCACCTTTGTCTTTGCAATTGTGACATTCATTTCTATCCCCACCGATAGGCAAAATTCTAAAACACCTCCCCACTCCTACCAGATCGCCTTTGAATCTACTTTTATTCCTGGCCCTTCATACATATGGAGGGAAGCTCATTAATTCTGAGGGTAAAAGTAATGAAACTGATCTTTCAAGACTGGCAATGGTTTTTGATTTGGGTGAGTGCCTACGTTAGTACATGTGTGGGTGAATGTGTGAGCTATAAATAAACAAACAAGCAAACAATGTGGCATAAAGCCCTTGATAGCAACCTAATTAGTTCCTGACCTGGAATGTAAAGAGTATACATGAGGACTAAGCCTGATGTACATTACAGATGTAGGGATGTTTCAGGACCTGCTTCTTATGACTCAGCTGTCATTTATCAGTGCACTGTCTCATGGGGGCTCACGTTAACATGTCAGTTATAATCTAAGAGGGGGGCAGCTTTAATGTGAGTTAGGAATGTAAACCTGGAGCCCTGGCGCTCTGTAGCCAGTTCCTCTCTTTAGATGTTTCATATTTCTTGGATTTTCCATGCCAGTGGGGCACTTCGTGTGTACGTACTGCTACCCCCATCATCTGTCAGTTATTAGGACTTACTGGACCACCTGTTATATAAGAACACTCAGACAATTCCGAGATAGTGGCCCTTTATTTTCCTGCACAAGGTAACTCAACCCTAGAAACAGACATACTGCCAAGTTCCCCAGGCCCTGGGGTAAAGGATTTTCTGATGAAGGACCTTCATGGAACTAAAAAACGGTCATGCATTTGTGGAATTACCAAGTGCTGGACTTGGAAAGGGTCTTGAGGGACCTTTTCCAATCAAATTATTTGTCACGCAAGGAAACTAATAATTGCCTGGAAGTTTGTGGGTTGTTGCCAAACCATACTTCTCAAGTTAAGGATGACACACAGGTTTTCAGATTCTCTGTTTGGTCCTCTTTCCACTCC
This sequence comes from Mormoops blainvillei, assembly GCA_004026545.1. Classification (NCBI taxonomy): domain Eukaryota; kingdom Metazoa; phylum Chordata; class Mammalia; order Chiroptera; family Mormoopidae; genus Mormoops; species Mormoops blainvillei. The sequence goes on along the minus strand of PVJD01003631.1, from coordinate 18,936 downwards.
ATCACAAGGTTAGTGCTCAAGCTTTCCAGGTTCCCACTGGTCGGCTGTGGACAAAGAGACTGAGGGGGTCTCTGGCACACCTGGAGTAATCAGGTCAGGTGGGGCAGAGAGAGTGATGACCAGTCACCCCCAACCCTCATACCATTTCCCTTAGTTGCCACCACAGACCAGGGTCCCCACTCCATCCCAGGCATGACGTTCCCTCGCAGGGTCCCCCACTTTCTCTCTGCTCCAGCAGCGTGGGCGGGAAATTCATGTGCTGCAGTTCAGTCAAACCATTTGATGAGAGTTTTTGAGCCTAATTACATGGAAGTTTTCATCCAGTGAAAGGAAAGGGGAAAGAGAAAAAGAGAAATTAAATTGAAGTGTAAATCAGTCAAGGATTAGATCCCACACTTTCTTTCTTTTTAATCAAGACTAAAATGAGAGGAGAGATTTAAGGATCATCACAAGACACCATGAACTACCCAAGGAGCTCTTGACTGACGATGGTTTGTCATGAAAAGAAAAGCGTACTACTTGTCCAAAAAAGAAGTATCTGAAGGTCATGCTTTGGTTTAGAAGGATGACACTGAGGGCCAGGACAGTTTGTTTTTCTGTGAATATTTCATCTTTAATTTCCCTAAATGGCTACCTAGCGCATGACATTCTCAAGAAGTATTTTAAATCAAAGATGTAGTAAATATCTAGTGTGTAATTGAGGTAATTATATATCAAGCTGGAAAGTGTAGCATGCTTTCAATTCATTCACAATTAAACACTACACCTGAAATCAGTATTCGAACTTTTGGCCAGCTTCCCCTTGTAGTTGACATAGTTTGGGTACATTTCTCTAAAATTGCTTGGCATTTGTAAAACAATGTTTCACAGTGTTACTGAGAAAATTCATGATCTCTTTTGATCCTCACCCCAGCTATCTGCAACAGGACAAGCAGTATGATTAGTATCCGCTGCCTTTTTTTAAGCTGGTGTAATCAAAACTAAGGAGGCATAAACGGCTTGACTCAAGTCATTCAAGTGTTACCTGACAGAGCAGAAACTGCCACCCGCTTCTGTACGCATCACTTTGCATGACTTACTATCTTGTATAGAATTTCTGGGCTTCCTGGTATTCAACGAAGGGGAGGAGAACAGAGAAAAGAGTATTTGCCGAAGAATGGTTAGGGCAGAGTAGGTGTGATACACCTTCGTTGTATAATACTTCACACTTAAGTATTAAGACCTCATAAGAGTAATGCAAGCCCTGAGCTAGGCTCCACAGTGGGTGGTTCAAATATGGACCCCTTTACTTAAAGGCCTACAATGCGATTAGAAATTCTTTAAAGTGATGCTTATCCTTTCCATCTTCATAGCGACCTTAACCATGTCACCTGGACAGTTGCAATAGCCTCACTGATAAACCTTGCTAAACCTCTCCCATTGTCCCTCCTGCCCATGCTTCACTCGCTGCTGGAGCTGTCCATCTGAAGTACCAATCAGATCATGCCATTCTCCCATGGGCTTCCCTTGGCCTACAGGGTGGATTCCCATCAGATCACATTGCTCTCTCTGTACCTAGAACGAAAGCTAACACCTTACCATGATCAAACATATATTAAGGTTCCTACTATATTCTAGGCACTGTCCTGGGTGCCAGATACTTAAATATGAGTATGATGTCACCCCTGTGGGAGGTTCTTGCCTTTGTAGAAGAACTAACTCTCATTCTATTAAATGTAGAATATTGAGTCGCTATTATTTATTAATGGTGTTTGTTTTTCTCACTAGACTCTTAACTTCTGAAGGGTGTTAAATGATTTATTTTGAATGACCAGCATAGTTGTTTTATAAAAGGTGCTAGATGATACTCACCAGCTGAAGAATCTAGTGAGTGGGTTGAGAGGTAAGAAAATAAATGAAATATTTTAATGTATGTACTAGTGTGACAAACATCCTGAGATCAGTAGTTGGGCACTAAAAAGCTCTTGGTGGGAAAGCTAAATATTTCATCATTTGTTGAAGAGTGATTTATATAGGCATGCAGAAGAGAGAGAGGAATATGTTTAGGGGAAAAAAATTAGAGAGCTGTTCGGGGGTTGGTGGCCCAGTTGCTGCTTGATGGACTTGTAGAGGAAGGTAGAGAGAAGGGTTGGCAAAGGAGATTACACCTTTTTGTTGGAGGACATTGAAAAATATTTATAATAACAGTGGGCACCTTTGGCATTTACAGTTTGCAAACCAGCATCGTGAGCATTAGCTGACTGTTTTCTTTTCAATCACCTGGTGATGCTTTTATCCTTATCACCATTTACAAAAGGCAAGAAGAGTCAAGACTGAGAAGCAGACGGTTAATTCTTACAGGACGGTAAGGTATCTTTTCAAGATGTACATCTGGTTCTGTAACTCCCTTGCTTAAAACAGAACAAAAGCAAAGAAACAAACAGAAACCTCTTCCTTCAAATAAAAACAGAAGTGCTCAACTTCTAGGGGTCCCTGCCCGGTCTGGCCCTCACTGGCATTTTTCGCCTTGTCGCACATCCAGCTGTTTCAGCTCCTTAGCCTTCTCTCAGTCACCCCCATTCTTGCTTTGCAGGTTTGCCTTTGCTCACCTCATTCAAGTAATGTCCTCACCTCCTCCCCTGGTTGACACCTACATACACCCGAGAACACTGCTTTTGTATGTTAGTTCTTCCAGGAAGCCCCCTCCACGTCCCCTGAGAAATTCATTTTCCTCAATACAGGTTCTTATATCCACCTTCTGGAACTCCTCCCCTGTTGCACATTCCACAGTTGCTGCTTTATATTTAGTTGTGAGATTATATGATTAATATCTATTTCCCTAAAGTTCCACTGGGGTGTGATAAGGTTGAGAGATTTAGCAAATTAAAATGCAGGACACCCAATTAAATTTGCTATTCTGATAAATTCATTCTGTCTTCCTCTTCCTCTTTCTCTCTTTCTTTCTCCTTCTCTTTCTCTCTTTCTCTCTCTTCCCCCTTCTCCGATCCCTTCTTTTTTTCTGTATAAATATGTTCCATGCAATATGTGGAACATATGTATACTAAAACAATTTTTATTTTTCTGAAATTCAGAACTAACTGGGTGTCCTGTATTTTAATCTGGCAACCTTAGTCAGAAACCACATCTGTTTCTGCTTCTAGCACAATAGCTGGGGAATACAACAAATGAGTAATCATGTAACGTTCTATGAATGAATAAAATGAGTTAAAAAAAAAAAAACTGTGAAAGTGCCCCATAGGGTGAATTGGTGTGACAAAAGACTGAATTTGGAAGGAATAATTAGCAAACTGTTGCAGTTATCAAAGGTTATGGACCCAAATACAATGGTGGATTTGAGAATGGAGCCATGTGGGAGGAATATTTCCAAGAAGGGATCAGAACTTTCATAGATGTGACCATGTAGCAAACCAACACCTGGAGGTATAGGGGACAGGATCCCCCTGAATTCCCAGTGATCAGATCAAAAACAATAATAAGGATAAAAAGAAATATAACCCTTCTCATTCATATAGCACTTTACCTCTTTCTGTTCTATGCTTGACATTCTGTCCCTTTGTGGGAGAGCCTTGTTTCTGAAAAAAATGGCCATTTAATGATCACCTTTCTTTGTAAATGCAGTTAAATTTCCCAATCAATGTAGTTTTCCATTTCTGTGTATTTATAACAAATTCCTTTTAATTAAGTTCCATTTTGCTCAGAGCTTAAGACCTTACTTCGTTTTGTATCATGCGTAGAAAAAGCTCAGATGCATTTGTATTAACTGGTTGTTATTTTTATACGCATCCATCCAGTTTTCTAAGAGTGACCTGTAACTGGTCTATAATGAGATGACCAGCGGAGGCTAATTTCTGTGATATTTCTTCCTGATGCCAGAACAGGTGGAGGTTGACCAGTCACAAGCTCCCACTTCAGACAATAAAGACGTAATTCTGGTCATGCAAGTTTGTGTTGAAAGCCAATCTTTTCACTCCTCATTTTTCAATTAGTGCTAAGTGTACCTCCTTGGCCTCTAGCTACAGGAGGCCCGGTGATTGGTATCCTTAACTAGGTGGGTGAACAGACCACAGCTGACATAGCCTCAGTTACTCTTACAGAGGCCTTGAACAATTTTTCTCAGCACATACTTGCCTGTGAGCAGCTATTTGAAAGATCGGGTGTGATGGGTGTGTGATTAACTGAGTGGGAAAAAATCAAAAGGCAGAATAGCCTGATGGGAAGAACTTAGGCTCTGTGCCCCTGAGTGTGACTGATCACTGTCTCCGTGAGCAGGTTATTCTCGACCAGAGGAGAACACACTTTTCCCATAAGGGACCAGATAGTAAAAGTTTTTGGTTTTGCAGGTCATAAGTCTCTGCTTCCACCACAACTGCTTAATCCTGCCCAAGTAGTGTGAAAACAACCACAGACAATATGTAAACTAATGAGCATGACTGTGTTACAGGAAAAGTTTACAAGGACAGGCCAGGTTTGCTGACTCACGCCCTAGGCTTAAGTTCCCTGAAGTGAAAATGGCAGTAATGAAACCTATATTACAAACCTGTTGTGCTTAAAAATTTCTGTGCACACCAAGAACCTAGAACGGAACCTGACACATAAATAAGTGGCCAGTTAAGTGTCAACGAGCGTCATGATTCTAATAAGTGTATTTTAGGGCTGCAAGGAGCCTTAGTGTTAATAGGCACTCTTCTCCTTTTAAAAGATGCCTAAGTGGGGATCCAAGAGGTATAGGGACTTAGCCAGGATACTTGCAGTCCACTGGCCCAAAATTCTGCTCCTGTCACCACTTTCAGAATTCCCAGTAACCACGGTAGCATGAAGCCAACCTGTTTGAGCATTGATTCTTCATACAACCATTGACCATGTGTAAGGTATTGTGCTGTATGTGACGAGTGATTCAAAGATCAATTAAGTTCTCACCCTTAAAGATCTAACAGAATTTATTGACCCAAATAACTAATGAAGTGGGAAGTGACAAGTATCCGAAGAGTGGGTGTCTCTCGTGTTGCAAGCCCTATGCTTAGGTGCTTGAATGTGGTATCTCAGCTGAACCCCTCAACTGTTTAGTTTTCAGCATTTTATCCTAAAAGCCATGATCAAAAGTTAAGTCATCTGCTTAAGGTCAAGATTAGCAAGTGCTGAAGCAAAGTTTTGGACTTTTTTCTCTAACTGCTCAGTGTGCTTTCTCCCAACCATTAGAGAAGAGCTCATGGATGACGTGTGGTTCAGCCAGCTATCGCTATGTAACAAACTACAGGCTTACCTTGGATATATCACAGGTTTGGCTCCAGACCACCACAGTAAAGTGAACATTGCAATAAAGAGAATCGCACAAATTTTGGTGTTTCCCAGTGCCTATGAAAGTTATGTTTATACTATACTATTAAGTGTGCAATGGCATTATGTCTACGAAAGCAATGTACTTATCTACATTAAAAAATACTTCATTGCTAAAAGAGGCTAGTCATCATCTGAGCCTTATGAAAAAATAATGGCACCAGTGGACTTTGCTCAACATAGGATTGCCACAAAACTTCAGTTTGTGAAAAACGCAGTATCTGCAATTGCAGTAAAGCGAAGCATGATATGATGCGGCGTGCCTGTGCACTACAGCTTTGTGTTCAAAACAACCATGCTATTTGCTTGTGATTTGGTGGGCCAGCAATTTAGCCTGGACCCAACTGGGCCATTCTGAAGGAGTCATAAGGGGTTCCTCATATGGCTGTAGTCACCTGGCAGACGGAACTGGAGGTGTTGATGGTCTGCTATGGCCTCACTCTCATGTCTGGCCTTGGGTTCCGGCTTCTAGTTGGTAAGGCCGTATCGGCTCCACTTGGTCTCTCACGCTCTACTCGGCTAGCCTGGGCTCCTTCACGTGGCGATCTTTAGGCTGCATTCTAAGAGAAGGACAACCAGAGCATCAAGAACTTTGGAGAGCTTGAAAGCCACACAATAACACTTTCACTGCATTCTATGGTTAAAGTAATTCTTAAGACCAGGCCAGAGTTAATGGTGGAGAAAGAGATTCCACCCCTGAGTGGGAGGAGCAGCAAAGTCCCATTGCAAAAAGATGGGCATGCAGGGATGGGAGGAATTCTTGTCATAATTGCAAATAATCTAGCACAAAGTGGCAACTGAGCTGGGCCTTAAGAGAAATATAAAGATTTGGGAAGTGTTGACTTTGCCAGAGCAGGGATTGTAGAGAATAGTGTTAATTCTTAGCTGAGAATGGGGCCACACCTTGTACTATGCAGGGTGGGGCCAAAAGTGGGTTTACAGTTGTGACTGCGCAAAAACAGTTCATTCTTATATTATCATTAGTTAAGTATTGTATTATTTCCCTGTGAACAACTGTAAAACTACTTTTGTTCCACCTGGTATTGCCTAGGCGCAGGGGTGTTCAGCCTTTTGGTGTCTCTGGGCCACATCGGAAGAAGAGTTGTCTTGGGCCACACATTAAATACACAAACACTCATGAAAACTGAGGAGCAGAAAAAAAAAGTTTTAAGTACAGTTAGTTTTGTGTTGGGCCGCATTCATAGCCACCCTGGGCCACATGCGACCCACGGGCTGTGGGTTGGATTCCCCTAATAGGGACTTTACTCGTGCCTTTGCTCTAACAAAGAAATTGCCATTACTCTAGGTGGGGATATATTACAAGAGGGATTTCCATATTTATGATACTTTTAACTTTTCGCAGGATTTTCACTTCGATTATATCACATTAAATATGCTCTATAATTTTATTACATTTTATTACTCAGAGAAAGAGGGCGAAGCTACTCCCTCCGTCCCTCTCTGCCATTCGGTGCCGTCTTTGCAGTAAAGCCGATTCCCAGCTCACTTCCCAAAGACAGCTGTGTGGACCCGCCTGCCGTGATTGACTGGCTGAGTACTTGCCCCAGCAGCTGTTTCGTTGCGAAGATGAATGTTTGATGGACTTTAAGGTGGAAAGGAAGGAATCTCTTCCAGGGGAGATTTGATTTCATCGGCAGCTGTCTCACCCATCTTCATTCAGGTCGGCCGCGGACACTGCAAGGCCATTCTGAACCAGTGGTCATAAAACTAATAGGCAGCACTCAACCCAGGCAGCCCCATTGCCGCCTGAGATCTGTCGTCTCTGTGGCTGTCGCAGAAGGAGGAAGAGTCTCCTGTAGGGAACCCGGCGGTCATTGTGTGACAGAAGTGAAACGGAAAGAAATAGATTTTTTTATTAGCTGCAAATCAAACCCTTACACATCATCTCTTGAAGCTGACAGCACCTGATTCTCTAAGGCAGGGTCCAAGCAAATTATTTGGGCTTCCAGAAGATATCCGATTAATAGCATTGTGCAGGTGATGAGAAACTGTGTGACTCCTCATTTGAAGTCTTGGACTTGGCAAAAGGATGAATATACATCCTAGAGGTTAGGGTAGAGGAGCTGAGGTGTGGTGTGGGAAGGGAAGTAAGAGGGAGGATCTAGTCCTGATTAGGGGAAACTTGATATAAGTGGGCTAATAATATTCAGTCCCCTGGATTTCTGGCTCTGAGCTTTCCCCTCCAGCAATGTTTGCTGAAGGGAGGCAAGAAAAAAAAACACCCTTTTCTTCTGGTAATGAAGCATTTCAAATGGCAGCCTGCCATAGTTATTTTCTCTCCATTACTGAGGTTCTTTTGTGTTCCTATTCGACACCTCACACCCCGTGGGTTATAATAATAATAATAATAATAATGGCAGCAGTTACCATTGATTGAACCTTTGCCATGTGCTAGGTGCTTCACATCTGACTGTGACTGTGATCCATGAAAAAAAAATCCTATTAGATAACATTATCCCTAGAAAACTAAGGCTCAGAGAGGTCAAGTAACTTGCCCAGAACATACAGCTTATAAAGTGGTGACGCAGGGGTTCAAACTCCTAAAGCCCGCTATACCTCCCTGCCTCTTCAAGGTTAGGGCTATAAGGGATACCCTATATGAGTGGTATGAAAACTCAGGAAGAATTATTTTTTTAGTTCAGCTGTTGCGTAGGTCTTTTATAGAGAGTCTTCTCAGCTGAAGTCAGGTCAAAGCACCAACTCCCTGATCTAATACAGTGTTATTGGAAAAAAAAACAAAGATCATGAGCAGTGAAGACCTGAAATCAGGAGGAACTTGCAAAACCATGTAGTGATTCGAGTCTCACGTCTTCTCTGGCTATCGTTGCTGCACTGCACGGGATGAGGTCTGGCTAGGTCAGAGTGCGCAAACGTGGTGTTGGAGTTCATGGCAGAACAGGAATGCCCTCTCCCTGCTTCTTGTCTTTTCTCCTCACGCAATCACACATCCCTTGTGAAATAATGTACTTTGTTTAGGTGTGCTATCGAGGAATAAGGTACAAGCCACTCACTTGTAATCAACTTAAGCCAGGGGTTGGCATGCCTTTTCTGTGAAAGGTCAGATAGTAAATATGTTCAGCTTTTCTGCCCTTACAGCTGGAAAGCAACCATAGACCATATGGAAATAAATGGACTGACTGCTTTCAATCCAACCTTATTTATGAAATCGAAGGCTGGGTTTGGCGTGCTGACCTTTGCCTTTAACCTTTAGAGGTGCAGCTGTCCTGGGGAAATTGTCAGTCTCCACACTTGGGGATTTATACTCCAGTAGTAGTAATACCTACAGTACTAACAGAGTGGTTGTGGTGGTACTAATGGCAGCAGTAGCATCAGCAGCAACAATGCTACCCCTTTACATCGCTTTGTGCTTTAAAGTTTATGAAGTCCTTTCATCTTACGTAATCCTGTAAAATACTTGCTCAGAAACCTCTTAAGCAACAGAGACTCAGGAGCTGAGGAGTGTGATACATCAAAAGGAGAGTGAGATAGACTGCATTTTATGATAGAAATTGGGGATGTGGGATGCAGATGTCTAAAGAGAAAGGTTGCCTGCCCCCAGCCCCATTGGAGCTCCCCAAACACATGCGTGCCGGTTGGTCCCAACGCTTCACAGGAGATCGATGTAGGACTGGCTTCTGGTTCTGCCACTTACTAGCTGTGTAACCTTGGGCAAGTTTTTTATTCCAGTCTCTTTGTCATGTTTCTCCTCTGTAAAATGGGAATAATGGTTTGGTTTGGTTTTTTTTTTTAACTATGCAGTAAGGATTTAAGAACTTACACATATAAAGTGCTTCCATGCCTGGCCTTAGCAAGTGCTTAAATAAACGCCAATCACTGTTACTGTTATTGTCGCTGTTGTAGTTGCCGGTGAAGAGTAAGTGCCAAACAATCATGCCCCATGCCACGCGAACCCTGCTCTTTTTGCTGGGGACTTCAGACGGTTTCAGAATCCTAGCTACTTTGTTCTTAGGACATTTTTCCAGCACCTAGGAGTTTGATGACCTTTGAAGCTTGTTGACAAACAGGTTAAATGAGGTGAGCAGCGTTTGTCTCCCGACACTTTACAGATGGGGGGAACCTTAGAGGTTATGTAGGCCAGAGACACATTTTGGAGGTTCATGGAGGTAAATGACTTTGTCAAAGCAATGCACTGGGGGCATGGTGAGAGCTACAATTTGGGTGATTGGGTTTCTTCCCCTGGACTTAATCCTTCCCAAGATGTTTCTAAGTTATTCCATTTCAACTAAGAACTTCCTCATATTTACAAAATATCAGTGAATAAACTAGCCATGTAATCCCATGAAACCTAGTGGCTTCACCCTGCATGCCCTTAGTTTCCTCATCTGTCTCTAGGGGGTGAGCTTTTGAAGGATCTCTAAGGTGGCTCTCAATTCAGATAAGATATCATCTTAAGGAATAAGATTTTGGTGTCAGCAGGACTGGGATATTACTCTCAATCAATGGAAAGTTCAAAGACAATATATATATATTTTTTAACCTGAAAAGATAGCCGTGTTTTCATGTGACATAGCCACCAGGCTGGACAAAAACTTGTGATGCGACTGCATCATTGAAATGATCTATGCGTGATGACCCCAAGTGGTTCTTTGTTTCTCTAGGGATTTAGGTTTTTCCACCGAGCTTCTCAAAGAGCTGGGGGGCTTTATCAGCTGAAATCCTTCCCAGAGGGATGGATATCCATTGATTCTATTGTATTTGGCCCATAGGTGGAAGACATCATAGCCATAATAGACTGTATATTTCCTCTGAGGACAATGAAGCCTTCCTTGTTGAAGCCTTCTTGTTTTGACAACTCTTCCTTTTTGTTCTGCATTATCATGCCTCTTCCATGGCCTTTGCTCTAAACATTGGGCACTTGCTTTGCAGCAGTCAACAACACTGTGTTTTTGTATTTAAAGGCAAATGACATTTTAATATAGTTCCTTCCCACATTAATATACTCACCTATAAGGGGCCTTTGACTTTAAAGATAATGCTAGATGCTTTGGTAGATATTCAGGCAGACAGACAGACAGACAGACAGATAGATACTTTAATATAAGGTTATTTGTGTGCTTGGCTGTTTTTAATGGCTATTCATTAACACCATGATCTTATCTGGAAAATTCATTTAATCTTCACAGAAGTTGGAGCCTGTGCTTTCCAAGGTCTCCGGGCAGCTGATTTCTTGCTTTCCTCTCAGCCCTGACACTTAGCTCTTCATCAGAGACAAGCTCCAGTTGTCCGCGAATTGCAATCTCATCAGGTCTGCAAGATAGCATCTTGTTTGACTCTCCTCTGTGCCTTCCATTAACACTTGGGGACTTGGGCTTGGGGAGAGCCAGACCTCACCACAGTGGCGACTGTGGTCGATGAACAGATTCTGACTTTCCCCATTATTGACTTCATTAAACGTGACAGCATTTTCAGTCTCCAGATAGGGTGAACCTTTTTCCCCTGACCCTTATTAAGAGCTCTCTCCTTAAGAAGGGTCACTGGGGAAGGGATAGGTGGGGGCCACTCTTTCTGCTTCCAGAAAGTAGTTGATTTTGGTAGACAACCTTGGTTCAACTTTTAGAGTTCTTTTACCACCCTAATTATAATAGCGACTGTTTTATCAAGTGCTTACAATTTACCAAGCCCTAGGAATTATTTATTTCTCCTTATGCAAGGGTATTATTATCTCCTTTTTCTCATAAGGCTCAAAGAGTTAAATAAGTTGCTCCAGGTCTCCTATCAATAAAGGGACACAGCTGGGGATTGACTCCAATAAGTCGAACTTCAGAGCTTGAGATTTTAACCACCAAACTCATCCACTTCCACACTGCCTTTCTCTGCTTGATTGTATTGTACAGGTTTGCCTCTTGAATATTATTTCTCTTCAAAATCCTCAAGTGCATTCTGATTTTATCAGGTATATTAATTATCTGTTGCTTCATAACAACTTATCCCAAAATTTAGCCGCTTAAAACAATTATATTTATTAACTCATTCTGTTTCTGTGCATCAGGAATCCAGGAGTGGCCTCACCGGGGCGTTCTGGCTCAGGCTGTCTCGTGATGTAGTCAGGACACCGGCTGGAGCCGCAGTCATCTGAAGGGCTGGGTGGCTGGAAGACACATTTCCAAGGCTTAGTCAGAGCTAGTGCTGGTGGTTGATAGGAAGCCTTCTAGCAATGTCTGGCCCTTATTTTATTTTTCCCATAGATCACTTTAGTCTTCCACTGAAGCTCAGCTCTTTTTTTTCTAACAATTGTAGGATCAGACCATCTGTGTCAGTTTGCTTGGCCTGCTATACCAAAGTACCATAGACTGAGTAGCATAAACAATATAAATTTATTTTCTCACAATTGCAGAGGTTAAAATTCTGAGGTGTGAGGAGGGTTGGTTTCTTCTGTGGCCTCTCTCCTTTTCTGGTGTAATAGATGACCATCTTCTCCCTGGTCTTCCCATGGTCTGCCCTCTGGTGCGTTTGTGTCCCGATCTCCGATCTCTTCTTCTTACAAGGACACCAGTCATATTGAATTAGGACCCACCCTTTGGAACTCATTTTAACTTAATTACTTCTTTAAAAAACCCTGTCTCCAAATACAGTCACATTCTGAGGAACTAGGGGTTAGGACTTTAACATATACAGGGGTGGGCAAAGGTAGGTTTATAGTTGTGAGTACACGAAACAAAGTTTATTCTTATATTATTATTTATTAATTATTGTATTATTTATTATTATTAACCTACTTTTGCCCACCGCTGTAAATTTTCAGGGGAGTTTGGGGGGACACCTTAAGCCTGTAATAGCCTTTACCTGACCTGGGGATTTCCTTTTTCTTTTTTTTTTAACCTATAATTCAGGTTTCATTTTTCTGTCCTTAACCTCTCTTTACTTTATACCCTCAAGGCTATTGCATAGCCAGTCTTAACAATGAGCCGCTTGCCTGTCTGGCTTCCCGTTATACTTGAAGTACTTGGAATGCTAAACCGGAAAGTCTTTGCAATTTAGACTGGTCCTTAGGGCTTGAAATGAATTTGCTAGAAACTTTTAAATTCATGTATGGTATGCTCCTAAAGGAGCTAGGGATGTAGTCAAACATGTTTGTATAAACAACTATTTGAGCATATACTGGGTGCTAAGAGGAGGGGTTTTTAATAATTTTGAGGGCAGGGTCTACTCACTCTTCTTATCTTTTATCTTGGATGCTCTACAGTTGTTCCCGGGAAGACCGAATGGCTTGTGGAATGGTCTGAGGACCAGGTGGGAGCTAGATAAAGAATAGAATCAAAAGCAACTCTGTCGTTCATGAAAGAAGCTATTATCATTAAGAAGGTGGTAGAGCACAAATTATTAAGATTATACACTGACGTGCAATTGCCAGTGTTTGTTCTTCATCAACACAAGGGAAGTATTCTAATCTTTTGCCAGAATACCTACTCATTACATGTCTCTGCTCTGCCCAAATCGTTTGTGGCTACAACACAATCCGGTTTTTGTTTTTTTTTAAACCTAGGTACCCATGAGTTATGTTGGAACTCCCAGGTGATCATAATGTATCTAATTTCCCTCATTGTATGTCTCTTATCCTGTAATGTGCTGTTGATTCCAGTTGTCTAAATATGATAGGAAATGACCAGAATTATCGTAATAGGACCATTCAATCCATTAAGGCTTAAAATATGCCTATTAAAAATAGGGAAAGCTTCCAATTCCTCACAGCAATATTCGTCTTTTCCTCACCTAAACTTTGATAGATGTTTGGGAATAATTCTTTTTAGGACCCAAGTGTGTGAAGTATACTATATATTATTCTGAATGCAGGAGCAAGCCTCCATTCTATTATAAGAGAGAAAAGGGGTCTCTGTGGAGAAACTACCTTAAAAGATTAAAAGAGCCTTTCCTGAAATGTGGCTTGGTGACAAAAAAAGGGAAACCACCACCCCTTCCCAGAAGTAAAGTGGGAAACACATCAAAATAAAATTGACTATAAACAAAGATACTCTAATCATTAGACAAGACTTAAATGTCAAAGTTCACAGTGGAGCATAGTATTGCAGGAAGTAACACCAGGTTTTTCCTCCAAAACAGTTATATAATTTTCATTACTAACCAAGTTAATCACATTCCTGGTCTTAGTATACTTTGATGTGAAAAAGAATATGTGAATTCAAACCTGAATGTATTCTTGTTATCTCTACCCGTTGTCTTAGCCCATCCAGAACGAGCTGCAATAAAAGGAAGTTATGCCTTTGAAAACAATTTATTTAGTACATTTCAATGGTACATGAAGCTTTATTCCTTACTATGAGCTGTTATTTGTTACTGGAAAGAAAGTAGAGCTAGATATGGCCCTTTGGGGAGATGGTTAACTAAGAAATACGTTTCCAGATAATAACACATGTAAATAGCACTCTGAAATCACAAGACATCAAAATTAATTAAGCTGAATCTATTGCTTTGTTCGGTATAGATCTCTTAACTTTATTTTGTCGCTGGAAGTAGTGACTCATGTCAGGTGTGTCTTAGTTTGCTCAGGCTGCTGTAAGAAAATACCACAGACTGAGAGGCTTATAAACACCAGAAATTTATTTCTCACAGTTCTGCATGCTGGGAACTCCGGGATCATGGTGCTGGCAGATTCCGTGCTTGGTAAGAGCCAGCTTTCTGATCCAGAGAAAGCATGTTCTTGCTGTGTCCTCGAGTCATTGGAGAGGCTGGAGAGCTCTTTTATAAGAACACTAATCCTATTTGCGGGGGCTTCACTGTCATAACCAAAACAATTCCCAAAGGCTCACCTCCTAGTACCATCATATTGGGCATTAGGATTTCATCATATGAATTTGGGAGGGGTGCAACTTTTAGACCATAGCAAGGTGGAAAATATGGTCCTTATTTCCTTTTTATCTTCCACCCTCTGTGTTCTGAGGCAGGGACAGAACTGAGAGCCTTGGAAAAATGTAATATTAATCTACATGGCAATAATACTATGCAAACATTTCCTGGCCTCCAGCACCCTAGAAATGCCTCTTGTCCTTGACTCACAATGAACATTTGGTAGTGAGGCTGAGAAAAAGAATTTGCGTAACATAGAGATTCCATTATTACTTCCCTGATGGGTGTTAGCTGAGTAGACATTTTAGCCAGCAAGAAACCCAATCTCTGTTTGGCATATCAGTCTAGGTGATATTAAAAATATTGGGCAACCATTAGGACATGCGGTCAATCATAATCGACTCTGGCTTGGGTCTCCTGCTGAGACAGACATTGACCTTTTAGTTACTGAATTATGGAAAGAGGGAGAAAAGCCAGGATGATCACTGTGTGTGGGGGTGGTTGTTTGAAGCAATGACATTTTGCCATCTACTTCTGAAAGTATTTTAACATGTTAATAATTGATAGAGCTATATGAGTGCACATCAGTTGATATTGGCCTTTTGTGTTGATAATTTTAAGAGGCAGATTTCACCAAGAATGCCACAGGTAACTCTGTTCTATTCTACTGGACTTTGTGTAATCTCTCTCTTTCCCTCTGCTTCTCTACTTCTCTCTCTATTTATTGAACTATGGGGGTGGGATGTTTCAATCCTGGTTGATATTTTCGTCTTCACCTTCCAGTGTTTGTATGGAATTAGGAACTTTCTCTGTATTAGGAAGTGTATTTCTTAAAAGTGCCATTGTTACCTGGGAGACCTGAGTCAGAGGGCTCCTCCTCCTCGGTTCTTGACTTGTTTACAAGAGAAGAATTCAGCTGAGAGACAGCACATATAGTGGAAATGAGAGAACAAGTTTATTTATGAAATACACTTGAGCATGAAACTACGGGCGGGCACACAACTAGTCTGAATGCCCCATGTACAGAGGAAATAAAGTTGTTAGTAAGTTTGCTCTGTATACTTGAGCCCAAAGCTGCAAGTGGGCATCCTGCTAATCTGACTGCACTGACTATGGGGGCTCGAGGAGTTACACACTTTAGTCAGCTTCTAGGTTCTCCGTCCTCCTTGGGATTAAGATACAGTCACAAAGGTTTTCTTTCCAAGCCAGTGGAAACATTATACACAGAATTTCAAGGGCTCCCCTCCTCTTGTGCTATCTTAGTTTTGCTTGTGATGTTTGGAACACCTGAGAATATTATCGGACCAGGCTCAGGACTGATGAATCAACGGGTGAGACCAGTGTCCCTTTGGTTTCTAGCCTCCTGTTTTAAGTTCTTCATTTGAGTGTGCGGGGCAGGGGCTCTGCTTTATTTCCCTTCTGGTCGCTCATTTCTGGCTGCTACCTGATACCATAACAAAGCTCCATGAACTAGGTAGCTTAAAATAACAGAAATTTACTGTGTCACAGTTCTGGAGACTAAAGTCCAAAATCAAAGTGTTAACAGATCTGTGCTCTGTCCGAAGCTCTAGGGGAGCTCCTTCTCTGACTCCTTTAGCTTCTCCACCCTTGGCATTCCTTGAATTCCTTGGCTTACAGCTGCAGATCTTTAATCTCTGCCTTCATTATCACATGATCATTTCCCTTTGTGTACCTGGGTGTCTTTAGGGTGTCGTCTTCTTATAAAGTCATCAGTCATATTAGGTTAAGGGCCTACCGTACTCCAATATTACCTCATCTTAACTAATTACATCTGCCATGACTCTATTTCCAAATACGGTCACATGCTGAGGTGCTAGGAGTTAGGACTTTAACAAGTTTTTTTTGGGTGAAACAGTTCAACCCATTACAGAAAGAAAACTCTCTTGCAACAGAATTGTGTCATTTTGTTAGGCTGATGAGAATTTATTGAGTAGAGCAGTCACTCCAAAGTGGGGTACATACATTGAGGGGTGTACAATGAAAGCTTGAAAACCTTCTTTTTGTATTTATGTTTATGCCATTATTTTATATTTCTATTCTAGTATTTTAATAATGTATTTTATGCATCAGTATAGTGGTACATGTCTACAGGTTATAAATAAATGCACATACACTGAGGGGGCAAGTGCTCAGAAACTTTTACTGGTGGCGGTTGATACTATGTGATAAAAAAGATTACAAGCCAGTGTACTGGTATGAGGTATTAATGACATAGTTTCACAGAAAACCTTTGTGGATTTTAACAGGTCCAATTCAAGTTAGATCGGGCTAGCAATGAGATCATCAATGCAAAGGAAAAAGAGCACCAAATTCACCCACATCTTGAAAATGTCTTATTTCAGGTCAGCAATGAAAGCACCAGGTCCTAAGCACAGGAACCCTCAATGCGGGGAGAGGTGGGGGACGGGGGAGGCGCTCTGGAGATGAACAAATGTGGAGAAGCAGCAAGGAAAGGAAGGGGCAGTGTGGATGCCTGTCCTGCCTCAGAGCCAGCATGGAGTGGGTCTGTGACTCACTTTTTCTTATGCCCAGGGCCAAGAGGAGGGCTACTTGGCCTCCTGGGGAAGGGAGTTAGAATGTGCTGTTAATTAGAGTGCCACTGAGCGACTTCTTTCACATTTAACACTGTCTCCAAGTTTTTCGAACTCAGTCTCATTAGGTAAATACGGGAAATTAGAAGCAGAGAGGAGCTTGGGTGTCTGCTTCATTTCTTTCTGTGAACCATTCTTTGGAGCCAGTTTTGAATAATCGTTGTGTGTTATTGGATTTCTATCGCTCTTTTTTCAAATTCCTGTTATTGCCCACCAGGGATCATTTTCTAATGTGAATATTAAATATTTTTCTTAATTTTTGGCCTCATTACTCCCACTTAGGTTGGCATCAGCCTCTAAGCATTACCTTCCCTTCCTGTGGGTCCCTAATCATTGAATATTGAGGTTTTATTTCTTTCTCTGTTCACTTTATTTTTGACCAACTTATATAGTTATTGGATTTCCATGTAATATTTTCTTATAATTACTTAGGAATACATGCTAGAACAAAGTCACCTGCAGCTTCTGAGAGACCAACCAGTATATTTTTCTTTTTTTTCCCATCCATTTTATAAGTTCTATTTCATTCTATTTCTGAAAGATCCTCTATTATGATAGAGTAAACTCTATTGGACCTGCAATCAATACCCCTTTGTTCAATTAAAACTATCACTAGACTCGCAGGTTTTACATTCCTTTGCCTGATCTCTTGTCTGTGAAGACAGAAGAGGGGGCAGAGAATTGTGACTGGTCATTTCTCATGCTGGCAGGGGCTATAATACTCCATTTCTTCATTCTTTCTAATTACTTTCTCACAGATACTAAACTACACACCCTTGGGCATCTAGAAGGATTAAACACTGATCAAAGGCAGGTTTAGCCGTATCCCCAGGACAAACTGATTCAAGGACGGAAAGCTCAGGCTCTGGGAGGGCTGTTTGGAAAGGGAAGTAAATGAACAATTAGCATTTTAACAGCTGTGGAAACTGCCGAGTGGAAGCATACCTGATGTTGTAAAGGACCTGGGATATTTGGAGTAATGAGGTGGGTTAGAAAAACTGTGTTCCAATAAGTAGGACAGAGTATAAAGGTGTGAGATATGGTCTTCCAGTCCATTCCACTTGTGCTAGACAGCCTTTTCTAGAACAGACCGTAGGCTTTTGGAGCAATCATTATCGATGTTATAATTTCATGTGTGTCATCTTTAGGTAGGGTCAGGGTGATAGTTGTGGCTCAAATCAGCTATGAACTTTTGTAGGCTTCATGGCAGTTGGGTGTTGGCAGTGCCATTGCCCTTTCATGAATCATATTCTCTCTCGACCAACTCTGTTAATGGATGTCCTTTTCCATGAAACTGATGTTCTTTCTGACCTGGAAGGATTCTGTTTCATTAGTATATACCCGTGAATGTCTAAGTGTGAAGTACTCTTTCTTTAGCTTGCATAGTATATACCATCTCATACTTTGCTTAAGAGCTAAGCCATGAGCAAACAATTTCATTAAAATTTGAAATTCTGGTCTTTGACAAATACATACAAAATTGTTGTTTGCCCAAGGGGTCTAATTAATTGCAACAATTTTCCAATTTCTCATGTTCAGTACATCTACAAAATGCTGTTTATAAAAGCATAAATCACTGGTCAGTAACATGCAAATACCCATGGGGAAATACACAATGTACTCTTTCTTATAAGAAATGTTATCAGTAGACTAAATAAGGAGTAGATATTCTATACTGAATGTTCAATTTATTCACAGATTGATCTTAAAATGTTAGAGCTGACCAGGGCCTCATGAGTTGTTGGTGCGGTCTCTGTATTTTTAATGAATAAACCAAGTTTTGGAGAGGTTAGAACGAGGCCCATAAGGTGCTCTAGCTATTACAAACCTTCTAAGCTCACCCTGTACAACAAAAAGCGTAATCAACACATGAGGACTGAATATTTTGTAGAGTTTTCAGGTTATGTCTGGGAGGATTAATATATGTCATATGTGGTTAAATACTGATATTAAAACCACCAGCAGGGATTTTCTTTTCGCTTTTCTTTTTTTGTTTTCTTTTCTTTCCTTTTCCCTATCCTTTCCTTTCCCTTTCTCCTTCCTTCCTTTTCCTTCCCTTTTCTTTCTTTCTTTCTTTCTTTCTTTCTTTCTTTCTTTCTTTCTTTCTTTCTTTCTTTCTTTCTTTCTTTCTTTCTCTCTCTCTCCC